>LUCH01007068.1:14138-28860 GCA_013368495.1 Paragonimus heterotremus
TCGTCTTCCGGGCTGGGGCCCTCGCGACTCACAGAGTCGGGGGCCGCAGACGTTAGCTGAGATGGCAGCTAATCGGGCTCAGTGGCGTGAAGGTTGTCGATGTTTAGCCAAGTTGTTTGTGAAGTGGGTGTATTTAGTGACTCTGGGCATTGAAAGCCATAAGGCTGTCTTGCTGATGACGCCTTACTTTCACTTACAGCTCGGTTGTTTGTTTACAAGGTGTAGGCGCCTTGATGTTGTATGTTTGAGTATAGACGTAGTTATTTTTAGTAGTTAGGTCAATTGCCCTTCCTTTTTTTGCTCCATTCTCATGTGGGTTTTTTTCGTGGTTGTGTGGCAGTTAAGCATCAGTGTGAACCACTGATTTATTGCTGTCTATGATGATGATGATGAAGACTACTGTGGAGACCAAAGGTATCTCGGGCAACAGTACTCACAGATATGCTCGACGTAATATCCTTCGAGGCTGGGATAAATCAAGTGTTCACGGAGGACATTTTAACGCTCCTGACCACCGCCAGGACCAAGCATTACGGTCGGTTATGCAACGCAACGGAATATATATATATATATATATATATATATATATATATATAACAGGTAAAAAATCACGAGTTGCAAACGTGTCACAGTATAGAAAGAAAAAAGTGAGAAGTAAGGTTACGGATGGAAAAAATGCAGAAGGATGACAATGAAAAAGTTAAAACGATGCATACAGAGACACGCAATACGAGCCCCACTGATTCTTATTCTTCGCCGTATCAGACAGTGTTCTTAACCAAAAGTTTTCACTGTCCTCCTGACCGCAGTCAAAAAGCCGGGATCGCCCTAATGAAGCATGCTTCACGGTGAGTGCCCTAACACATCCAACCCAGGTCATGCGTTGACTACCAGATTGCCACTTATCGCTCAACTCACCATTCGCAAACAAGGCACGATGTGGCAGGCGGTGAGTTGGCATTCGTAAGATGTGGTCAAACCAACAATGCCTGTGGGATGAGATCAAGATGCTCAAGGGTCGATAGATCCTATCCGTTCCGAATATACGTCTGCGAACTTCGCCACTGTTTACACGGTGTTCCCACCGTAAGTCGCTAATGGTTAGAAGACACGGATGGTCGAAAACGGACACCCTATGAACCGGGTGTCCAAGCTGTAGGGTAGGAACACCTTTAAAACCGCATTATACACTAGGCCTTTCACACGACGACCGCGATCACATCAACGCCATCTGAGCCTTTGCTATACGATTTGTGGTATAATTAAGCATTCAACCAGCGCTGACACAGCCCTCAAGGTATATGAACTTCTCGTCCCAGACACGCTCCTCTTCGATAGACAATTCCAGAGTGCAGCTCTGTCAATCGAGTCAAAGGCCCCTCTGATATCCAAGATGACAACCGTCGGCTTTCTATATGTATGGCAGGATTTACGCATCCGACGAAGTGTGAAAATGTGATTAATACAGCCACGGCTAAAGCGAAACCCAGGTTGCCCCTCATGGATATGTTCTTCGCGCATTTTGCTTAGCCTACGAAGTGCGATGGCTGTGAGCAACTTTGATACAATAAGAATTAGACTAATTCCTCTGTGATTTGCACATGAGGTATATGAATCCTTTTTCAAAACGGGAATGATGTTAGTCAAATCCCAGTTCATTAGGAACAATTTCAATAATCCAGTTTCTTCAGCAGGGCCATCAGCTTTCTGGCCAATGGCGGACTTCCATCTAAAAAAAGAGCAGGAGGGAGTTCGTCCGGGCTGTTTGCCTTGTGACGTTCCATTAACTTGACCTCGAGAGAGACTTGTTTCCAAGGGCAGAGAAAAGCCACCAGAGTCCGAATGCGTAGTCACTGGCGCAAGTGGCCTGTTTAACTGCTGTTGGAAATGCTCAGACTAGCGTCCTAAGCGTCGTTGCAGGTTATGAATAGGTTCATCAATGACTTCACAGATCACCTAGCTTAGATCAGGCTTCCTGATACCAGTTGCTCGGATGGGATGGAAAATCTTCCGAGGGTTCCTGGTAGTGGCGACTCGTTTCTTCTGGACAGCGCGTTGTGTTCATTACGCTTCGCGATCCTCTTGTAGTTGCTTCCGGAGCTCCAGGCGAGTAGCTTTGTGGGTCAGGTTAAACTCACTGTTGGATGGAATATTCCGACCAGGGTTAAGAAGTTTTGGTGATCGCATAATGACCCAGAATTTGGTAGCTGAACGAGCAATACCACACGAGACAGTACTGCACTTATGCATTGCATGCCGTGTATGTGCCCAATATGTTTTACTGTCGTCTGGTGGATGAGGACCTACACTAGAGGCAAACGCATACTGGTAACCGTAAAGCGCCTGTGTTCGTTATAACTTGGCTCCTTCAATCTGTGGTTGACGATCAGGTGGCCTCCCACCAAAGCGCAAAACGATCTTGGCACATAACAGCGCGACTGGAATCCACGCAGATGGTCCAGATTGACTTCCAATCTTAGAAACAGTCACGCCACCGATAGCTGACGGCCATGTGGTCAATCTCTGTCCACGACTGGCTCAGTGATGGAGGCCACTAGGTGGTGCATTGACACCTAGAACGTCGAAAATCAGTACTTGCCAGAAACTAACCGTTATTAGCACAGAGCTGCAGCAAACGTTCTCCGTTGTCTATTCGACGAGTACACAACAGAAACCGTATCTTAGATAGAGGATTATCACGTGACCAGGTGAAATTCATCAGACTGTTCGTCTGACGGTCGCTGTTCTAGAAGCTAAGGAAACAATCACCGACAAAAGATCTAAGCAGTAACACGGGGCCAAACCTCGATACTCAGGAGTCGACCTGTCTCACTCCTCAATTATCTTTTCTGTCAACGCTGCAAAACGGTGCTTGTGTTGCATTTACAAAAAGCTTGGAAACGTCACTTTCGCAGCTGAGGGTGAAACGGTCGTTTGGATACGTCATAACCGCTAGCCTCAGCTTATTGAACAGTCACTGAGAGAAAACGAGGTTGCGTTGAAATTCGTACATGATACTTTTGGTCTCCCTCGGCTTCAATATATGGTAGCAGCCCTTAGCACAAAGAGTCCGTTAAGTGAATTGTCCCCCAGGAGCAGTGTGCCTTAGGTTAGTATTTCCTGCGCAATCACAATGAGAAGGCCAAATGGACCACCATCGTTGGCAAATAAAGACGTATTCCCCGAAATTGAACTGGATTAAGGGAGCGGTGCAGACAAGCGTATGGAGCTGGTTGACAGGATTCTGGTAATTCCTTTTGAGTGTTAAGAAAACGCGCTTAATCGACAGCCCCAAGCCCACTACAACTTTAGCATCGACTGGAAATTTGGCTCCAGAGATTGACTGACTGGCCTTCAGAGATACAGTCAAACTGTGCTTCACGATTCGACTGACAACAGGTGCTCCGCACTTATTCTCGTCGTTCTACCACTGGTGTTGAATTTACGCTTTCTTTTCGCTTAATGTTGATGTTCAATTTTGAAATAACCTAAATTCCCGAACCCCCACTACTTAATGTTAATTGTCGAAACGATTGCTCCCGTACTGACTAAACATCATTCCCACCATTAACCTCAACACGTTATTGCAAGGCGTCCCTCTTAATCGATCCCATCACTAGTTGACGGGCCCAATACAAATAATAGACATCGAACATTATTCTTAAAACTTCTGCACCACCAGTTAAGACATACCATCTACCAATGTCCATTTTACTGAAGGGCTAAACAGTTTTCTTGTTCGTAGACCCTTTGTGATGCAGCTTTGAACGCAAAGAACTCCAGTTCCAGCTGTTTCACCACAATCTACAGTTGCTCCAGCGTATTTCTATAGGAATTATTGTTCACAATCATCTAGGACAGTCCCAACTCAAGGCTAGTATATGCAACCTTATTAGTTTCTTTCTGTTGGGTGAGGAGGGTAGTGCGGACATGACAGATAGCTATCGACAGATCTTCAATAAACCACGTCAGTGGAATATACTCATAATCTTGACCTGTTCAACAAGCTTTGGACAGTAGCGATACACAAAGATTCTTTCATTATCTAGACCGAGATGACTTAAGCCGTCGCGTCACATCCTGACGGTCGGCCAGGCTGTCGACTGGAAACGACAGCACTCTCGTCGCTTTTCCAGCTGCGTAGGGCGTTTTCGGACTGCGTTCAGCACCGCCTTCGTAAAGGTTCGTAAGGTAGCAAGCCTCTCTCAATTGGTCCTGACTGCAACCGGTTCAGTCATGTAGTTGAAACTACTTAGGAACTTCTGAACGTCCCCAGTCTTGAGCAGATGTGGCCGGTGGATCTTCGTTACCGAGTATGTCAAAAAGCGACTGCATTTATATATATATATATATATATATATATATATATATATATATATATATAAATTACACATACAATAAACATATATGTAGTCACCTTCTGACGAATACCCTTCGATGTTGGCTCCACAGTGGATTAGTCCTTTCCACTGCGATTTTCAGGGATATCGTCCCATTGTTAAATCATTGCTGCACGTGCGTTAGTTTCATATTTCCATTCAACCACGTACAGCCAGCACGGGTGCCGGTCAACAAGCCGCAAGTGCTAATACATATACATATGTATACCAATGTTTGGTTCAAGTGCACACAACGCAACTAAATGATAATAAACACTGTTTCATCAAAAAATATTGCACTTTATTGGTTAGTAACAAAATGAACGTATAGCCTTGGTGGGCACTTACAGCTGCGGTCGATTCGGCCTACCAAATCCTCCACATAGTCTCGCAAACAACGGCGCATATGAGCAGACATTTGCGCGGATGGTGGACTGGCAGCATGACCTAAACGTCGATGATCAGTGGACGATAACAAGTCTAAACGTCGAGCCAAATGATACGGCTGTTCTACATCATGTGTGCGCCAATGCTCGACGGCCAAGTGGAGTTTTTTGGTATCCAGAAATGCAGCTGCCACATAATCCAGTATGGACCAGGCTAAAGTGTGCACACATGAAGTGCCTGAGTGACCGTCAAGTACCGTGAAAAGACAGCTAGAGACAATTCCATCCACCTGTGAATTGTGCATAAAATCAACGCGCAGTAAAAAACAGAGCAAATGAAATCATTAAAAATAATTCAACCGCAAACCAGTTTGAGTAAGCAAATTACTGACCCGACATTCGATTTCCCTAACACAGGGCCGAAGTTGCTGATCGATTAATTACTTACCACGACCACTGTACACAATGAGTTAGGGTTAAACCTTCAGATTTTTCGTAGAAAAAACTGTTTAACCCACGATACACAAGGCTGTAACTTGACTGGATATTGCGAGTGACCAAGGATAAATACGTGCAATCGGGGTAACCAGGGATCAAACTAACAAGTGCACAATCACCGCTCAGAATCAACACCATTAAGTCGTGTCGGGCATTCATATGATGGAATGACTATTTCAGTAAAAAGATTCTCAGGCGACCAATTCACATGCATAGTAATTTGAAAGGTTCCATTCCGAGGGTTACCTACCGCAATCGATCTCAGCAACTTGGATATGCTTATCGTAGGATACCTACTGTATGGTTTGTGCGAAAGTCTTTGTGCAATTCGAAATGAGCTAAACAAGATTTCTTAGTAACCATTTGACTTAATACAGATAGGAGGAACTAAACGTTGGGGATTTAATCTATCGACACAATGTGCGTTTGGGTTGAAGACGCAATAATCACCCATATTAAGGAAGGAGGAGACCATCAGATAGGGTATGGAACCGTAATAAGCGAGGGATATGTGAAGAATCCTCACGTTGGAGTTCCCCCACCTTCCGCCAATGTCGCATTGTGCCACACATATAGAATATTGTTACACACATTATGAGAGAAAAACTGGGCATCACGATATGCAATGATTAGCACGCACTAACGAGATGTGTAGTGTGGTTGTTTCGAACTGCTGCGCTTTAACGGTCGTGCATTGGAGACCTATCCGTCCATTCAGTTAGACAGTAGACATTAATCGTTTACGTGATATACGTCAAGTGCCTAGTAACCACATTTCACTGAGCTGTGCGAAGTTCACATCGCTTAACAAAATTACGTCGTGCTCGGCATGCCGACTAACAAACTATTTGACAATCGAATGAGATGATGAATGATCAATAACGAACTCATCGCAAGAGTCCAGATCAAGGGAAGAGTGATCATGATCATGATCATAACAGCCATGAGCCTGACCAAAAGGTACTGTGGCTCGGGCCGCCGCTCACCTCAACAGTGACGTGGAATATCCTAGAAGAAGAAGTTACTAAGAAGGTTGAGAATTAATAAAAGAAGACTAGGCGGAAGAACTAGAAATGGTATGGATACAGGTACGCCATTGACTGCGACACATCGCCATCTCGGATAGCGTCTCTAACCAGCGGTTTGGGTGACCACGAGGACCCCATCCAGGAAGGCGACACCTACCCACTTTGCTCAATGGAGTAGTCAAGGTCTTCATATTTTGTGATCACGTTGTTGATTGACCACCACGCGGTTTTATCCAACTGTTGGTGGTCTCAGTATATAATGCCCGGTACGGTAAACGCTCAGCTGGCATACGGAGAACATGACCAAACCATCTCAAGCTGTGCAACGTAATTAGTTGACCAATTGATCGCGCATCCCGAGCATTCCGGAATACGCGCCGGCGAACGGCCACATTGCTCACGAAATCAGTCCACTTAATATGGGCCAATTGGCGGAGACAACGATGGTCAAACACATTAAGTCTGTTGATATCTTCTTTGTGAACAGGCCACGTTTCCGAACCATAGGGAAGAGTGCAGCATGAAAACTGTAAAGATAACACAAATAGTCTCGAATAACATACGATTTTTGTGGTTCACACATACACAATCGGCGCTGAACATGCTGGAAGTACACCATGCGCCCTGCCTTGATTTTGACGATAGTTCAAGAAATAACAAGCTATAAACGAATGCAACTCTGCGGAATACATGAATAGGAAAAAAGATGAAAACACAAAGGTGCGTGATTATCGTCAACACTGACAACCTACCATAAACGGTGCATTAAAAATAAGTGAAGTGAAAGGTCACAACCGATAGCCGTACTCCGAAAACTCTGAGCTGGTGAATTCAGTCAACAAACAAACATCATTCCTACTTCCAAAAACAGCTCACGTACTTTGTGTGCAAACCATACGGGATTTAGCCTGTCCCAACCGAGTTGGAACTGCCCACAATCACTGTACTTCGAAAACTAGGAGTAACGTGTGGGTAGAATATCAGCCAAGAGCAAGCTAGGTTTAATTCTTGCCAGGGCTGCAATGATCTCATTTTCATGCCTCTAAATCCTCGAACATCTATTAAAAATTTTGCTAAGTGCTTGGAAAACGCCATCTATAGAGAAGACCGACGATCACTGTGTTTTTAGACATTAGAAGGGTATCCGGTAGGATCATAATAATTATGACAGAAAGAGAAAAGAAAGGGACCCAACTGCTAAAACAGCCACGTCCATATTCACACATTTAGCATCAAGGAGTCTACATCTTGTAAACAGACAACCGAGCTATAAGTGGAAGTAAGTCGTTATCAGCAAGACAGCTCTACCTGACGGCTGTCATTAAGTACACTCACTTCACTGACAACGCGGCCAAACAAAGATGTACACGTCACCATGCGTTGCCTACTGTCCTGGATTCTAGTCTCCGAAATGCAACAGACATCGATATTCAACGAGTCTAACGCTCTTGCAAGAGCGGCTCGTTGACCTATCTGTTTTAAAATGTGAATGTTGAAAATACCCATATTAATTCACATTCGAGGTCTAAGCTAAGAGCGAGGAAGGCCTGATGCTGGATGGTGAGAGATGGGACTTACTGGCGCAATGTTGCTGTGATTAGCTATAACTGTTGTGAGACGTGTAGAGTAACCACTGTAAATGGGAGTCGTCAGAGGCCTATGAGCTAGATTTGATGGGACAGTGTAGGATATTGGCAATAACGTTTTCGCCTATCCACTTTGTGGTATGCATTAGAGACAGCAACCTGGATTATGCTGCGAGACGACCGATGCACCGTGGAATAGCTGGTATCGTGAGTTTTCATGATTGTATGTGGTCTGAGATACTGTCAGGATACCCAGACTTAGACCGCAGGACGATTAGGGTTCTCAACCAAAACCTTTGCCTCAAAAGCTTGTCCCAGAAGGTAGCGGGTTCGTGGTAGTATTCCAAACCTGGTACTTCTCCAGAAAAAGATGCCAACCGTCTTTCAACCTTCAACCTGGAAGATAAGGAGACTGGTTTTTTAGACCATTACCTCTTGACCTGTCTGTTATGGGTTACTCTGTCGATGTGATCGTCACGCTGTCCAGTTTAGCTCGACAGGTCATCGTGATGCGTAAGCCGTCACACTACATCAAGGTTCAGTCTCTTCGAGACGGTATCCGGCACTCAGGCAAACGGGTTGGCCAGCCCAACATCAACAGGTTTCGGATTGTAGAACGACCTTGCGCGTGAAGGTCAAATGCGAGGCGAGCGAGGTCTACCCGCGGATAACCAACAGAATTACTACCAGAGCATGGTGAATTCACAGGTGACAACCAGTTCTCCAATAAAGTACCACATAAGCCCTTAGACATGGTGTCTTTTATCCTGCCATAAAACGGGTTTCAGGCACTCTAACGGAAGCACCTGGTCTCCCGACAATACACCGCCCGTTTGGTGTGCTGTCCATATGGCGTACGGACATCTTCGGTCTCTGTCAACTATGGAAAACTTCCAAGGAAAGAGCACGAATCACTTTAGTGATCACCGTGTCAAATGTGTACGTAAGGTGTGCTGGAAACTTCGAATCGCTGGATTACATTCGAAATGCGTATGGACCAATTTGACCACCGGCTTCGACAACAGGAGATAAGCGTTGTAACGGCCCAGCCGGTTTTGGACATCCTGGCCGAACAGATATATTACACAAGATTCTCCTTCGTTGATGGGCTCTCTTCAACAACTGCTCTGTTTCTGCGCGACTTCATGCATGATGCATTGAGAATATTGGATGAATGGTCCAAATATGAATGGTGTAATAAGCTTCCACACCTTTGTTTGTGGGTGTTTATCAGGAAGAACTCATGAACATTGCTCATTCCTGAGGAAGGCCACCCGAGGTGGTTGAAACGTAGAGTATTACAACTTGCTCGTAACGCTGTGTCATTCTCAATCCATTTATCAATTGCTCAGAGTAGTTTCACCTCAGAACAATAAATGACACACTCACCCAACCTGGTTAACCAGGCTGATTATTTACTGTACACAGACGCGGAGGGCGTTTCATATCGTGTAGGATGTCCCTGCAACAACGCCGTGAAAGATCAAGAGGTGCATCCTGTCCATAACCTAAACAGCCACAGTTCGATGACATCAACCAGATTGGTGTATTTGAAACCAGTCCGCCCACGCTTTGGGATTACCAAGGCAAAGCACATACACTTGCCCGATGATTTGAGACCATTCTCTACCCAACATAATTAACACCGATCATTTAAAACCCACCTAGTTTGTGATGCTAGCCACAAAGAAGTCGTGGATGTGTTTAATCCAACCGCATTTCCACACGTTCAAGTTTTCATCAATAGCATCCTGACCACTATCTAATTTGATATAAATCTATCAGCTTAAAAGGAGTCTGCCGAACAGTTCATTTAGCACAAACTTCGTTTACACATGAAGTCGAAGGCAAACAATGGAGAGCACAGCACGAAACGTTCGGCTAAGTGAAGTAAACAGATTCCATCACAGTACTTCAAATCATGCTAAGGAAACAGCTGTCCACAGCACAATAAGGGACATGAACACAAAAGGATACAAACAGTACCAAACAAAAAATAACGACAGGATACGGTGCATCGAATAATATTGAAAAGCCCGCGGAGGGTAAAAATGTTTAATAGCAAATTCTATCACGAGTGCTAGTGATTTCTGTTTTTCGCCACATCATACACTGTCATCGACCAAGTGAATTCAATGCCGTGAAACCGCAACCAGTAAGTCAGAAAAGTCCCATCCAAGCAAGCCTCTGTCCACCCTTAGGCTCCCAACCCACATTATACACTAGCCACCAGACTGCCACTTCCAGTCTGACCTACCATTCGAAAACAAGGTGTGACGTGGGAAACGATGAGTTGACATTCGTAAGGTGTGTCCAGGTCAATAAAGCTTATGAGAGGAGAGGATTACACTCCGTGGTAGACGCAACATCTCTGCCTCATAGACACGTTGGCGAACTCCGTCATTACTTTTATGGTGCCCCCATCATACGTCATTAATGCTTCCGAGGTACCCATGGTCGGAAACAAATACTCTGTAAACATTTCCTGCGCGAATGAGCCAGATTTCACAAACGTACAATAAAACTACCCGAACAGTGACATTATACACGCGGTCTTTCATAAAATGATTGAAACTATGTCAGCATCACGGATGGCGCAATTTCCAAAGTACTATCCAAGCGTTAGCGATACAACATTCTACCAGCGCTGATGCAGCTCATAAGGTGTATGAACTTTTAGACTACCCATAACGGCTTACTCTCGAAGATGAAAGCGAGCGCAGAGTCCCACCAGAGTTGCAACAATAATTGGTACTTGGATGATGTAAATACCACGTCTAACTGACGAACTGGGGCCTCTTATCTGTCTCACACGCGTCGGGTTCCTGCAAACTTTCACCGATTAGAGAAACGTCACTAGCATACTGTAAAATCTCAAAATCTAGTGTCTGAAAGCGATTCTACACCTTCGTATTTGCAGTCCGTTGGACTGCATTACAGAAATCTCCCATACCGCAAAGTTGTATAGAGATGGAGAGGCTGGACAATCTCGTCGCACCCACTTAAAGTGAAGTTGGTCAGCGATGAGCTAACATAAGCTCTAACAACACCCGAAATCTAACAATAAATTGCTTTACGGATGTTGACATAGTTCTCGGGTATACTTTTTCTTGGCGGACAGCCACAGAACGCAGCTAAATCTAAGACCCCAACTAGTGTCTAAAAATATGACGATTGTCGGCCCTTTATACGAGTTGCACTGTTCAAGCATCTGGTGAAGTGCGAAGATGAGATCAGTGCAGCCGTGGCTAGGAGTGAAACCCGGTTTGCTCCTCGTGAATATTTGTCATCTGACAACTAATTGTCATTCCCACCCAAAACACAGAGCAAACTTGACACGTGCCAGTGAATGGCAAGAATATTGGCAGGTGCTCCAGATTGACTTACAGCAGCGGAAACAACGTCGTCATCCATAACTGACATCCATACAGTTAGTCTGTGTCCACGGCTGACTTGGCGATGGAGATCGCCAGGTGCTCGTCAGAAACAGAAGGTTATCAGTATAAAACTGCAACAAAAGTTCACCACTGTCCATGTGAGATTAGCTGATGGTGAGAACTAGCTTGAATAGGCGCAATCTCAGGCCAGTGAGCAAAGCTAAGTATATCCGCGGAGTATCACGTGAGGTGGTGAGCAAATGAGTCGTATCAACGGACACGATCACGCGTGACCACTAATTCCGTGTGACCGACTAAAATGCGATCAAGCAACACCATTTGATCAAACATTATCAGTAAAACAAATGGCATGCCATCCTATGAAATCAAACTAGCCATCGACTAATGAAGATGATCAATATATTTGATCCATAGATTCGTGCTCATCAAAAATATAGCTCTGTCTGCACGACAACAGATTTTGAGTGGAATCCGGTCTTAGGACTAATTTCTCGAAAAGCCACACAACGTGGTCACAGAAGAAAAAAGGAAGCCAGCAAGCAGGACCGCGGTCAGGACTGATTCCAACTCCGAAACCGTTGAACAGGCACATCATCATCAACACCATAACAGCCATGAGCCTGACCAAAAAGTACTGTGGCTCGGGCCGCCACTCACATCAACAGCGATGTGGAATATCCTAGAAGAAAACGTTACTAAGTTTGAAGAAATAGAAATGGTATGAATACAGGTATGCCATTGACTGCAACGCACCGCCATCTCGGATAGCATCTCTAACCAGTGGTTTGGGTGATCACGAGGACCCCATCCAGGAAGGCGACACCTACCCACTTTGCTCAATGGAGCAGTCAAGGTCTTCATATTTCGTGACCACGTTGTTGGTTGACCATCGCGCGGTTTTACCCAATTGTCGGCGGCCTCAACATATAATGCCCGGTACGGTAAACGATCAGATGACATACGGGGTACGTGACCCAACCAATGCAAGCTGTGGACCGTGATTAATTGACCAACTGATCACGCATTCCGAGCGTTCCGGAATACGCGTCGGCGAACTGCCATATTGCTCACGCAATCATTCCACTTAATATGGGCCAATTGGCGAAGGCAACGATGGTCAAACGCAGCAAGCCTGTTAATATCTTCTTTGTGAACAGGTCACGTTTCCGAACCATAAAGCAAAATGGAGCGCACACAGCATTATATGCCCTTCCTTTCAGTGACAACTGGACGTCTTTTCGATGCCACAAATGACGCAATTTGGCAAAGGCGAATCTTTGCTATTTTTGCTGATATTTCATCAGCAATATTACAGGCTAACGAGACAGCGCTACCCAAATATGTGAAACAGTCCACAGTCCCAAGCGGATTGCCTGCAATGAAGAAAGTAGGATTGGAAATGCCCCAGTCTTAAAGCAGCACTTTGCACTTTGAAGATGCAAAGCGCATTCCATACAAACCAGCTCGGTCGCTCAACCTGTCCAGCATGGTCTGCATGTCTTCGGCAGAGGGGCTAAGTAAAACAATGTCGTCGGCATACTCCAGATCGGTCAATCTAGCGCCAGGAAGAAGCTCAACTCCAAGCCCACTGGATTCGCGAAAAGCACCATCCAGAATGTCGTCCATGACAAAATTGAACAGGAAGGGGGAAATCGGACAACCCTGACGAATACCACTAGAACTGAACACCCGAAACAGTTGTCTATAAACTCTCACCCTGCTTGCAGTGAGCATACAGTGACCTCAAGAGATTCACGTATTTCTCTGGTACTCCCTTGCGAAGGAGACAGCTCCAGAGAACGTTACGAGCAACTGAATCGAAAGCAGCCTTTAGATCCAAAAAGATCACGACTGTCGGCTGTCTGTAACAGTACAGATGTTCCAAGATCCGTCGCAAGGTAAAAATATGATCAATGCATCCCCGACTGGATCGTAATCCTGCCTGTTCTTGGCGTATCTGGCTTTCTCTGAGCTTAGTGAGCCGACGCAAAATAAGGCCAGTGAGTAACTTGGACGCAATTGACACCAAACTGATGCCTCTGTGGTTGCCACATAGACTTCGGGCTCCTTTTTCGAAAACGGGAATGACTGTTGATAGGCACCAATCACGAGGTGTCTCTTCAGTTTCTCAAATCGTCTGGCGGAGTTCTGTGAGTCCTGATATCAACCTCTCTCCACCATATTTGAAAAGAGGAGAGAGAAGGTCTGGACCAGGAGCCTTATTACGCTTCAATGTGAAAATATGTGACACATGTATGTGTTCGGACTTGTTCGATGGATTAGAGATCTGGTCTATTCGAGAGGAAGATGCATAACGGCTCTCGGTATTCGGTCAGTCTTGCCTCAGACAACTAGATTGCACTACGTGAGCTGTGTTAAAAAGGCAACAGCTTGCCGATGTGTCTCGGAAACCTGCAGAAGTGTGATCGACAACCGAGGCGATGAAAATGCAGTTTACGAAGCCAGGGTCATGTGCCCCGTGTGCCGACGGAAGGTCCATCGCATCGCGACCCATCGTCATCACATCAGCGGCTCTCGCTGATGCTCAACTGGCACATAACCACGAGGAGAAAAGAGAGGACAGGAAAGCAGAGAAAGGGAAGGGACCCCACTACTAAAAATAACCACACCTATATTCAATCATTCGGCATCAAGGTTTCTACACCTTGCGGATAAACAATCCAGCTGTAAGTGAGAGTAAGTCGTTATCAGCAAGACAGCTTCCTCACGACTTTTATTACCTCGTACCACTAAGTGCACTCACCATACAGACAACTTGACCAAAAAAGTCACATAGGTGAACCCGTCAAGCCAAACCTTAACTAACGTCTCCAACCACCAAATCTGTGAGTCGCGGAGTCCTCAGTTCGGAAAACGAACCCAACCGACAGTGGCCAACGGTCTCGGCGAACCAATTAATTTATCTCCGCCGGGTCATTTGCCCACCCTGCACCTCACATCAATCGGCCATAACATCGGCAGTAGTACTTGGTGCGGCAGAAAGCTAGCTGACACCACTAGTAGATGACCTAATCATCTAAGTCTGTGCAAATGTAAAGATTGAACAAAAGAACTCGCTTGGCAATCACTATCAAATATCCGCTTGCTAACCTCTTCGTTGCTTGCTCGTTAGTGCCTCCTAATGTAAGCGATCGACCACAGATATCGATGGTCAAACACCTGAAGACGATTCACGTCTTCTACTCTGAGCTACAAAGTTTCGCTGCTGTAAACTAATACAATTTTCATTTTCGCCTTATATACACGACCCTTAGGCTTCAGAGGTGCCTCTCTGTCGTCAAAGGTATCTTGGAATAGCGAATACCGTCCTAGCCTTGGAGATACGCGATTTCATTTTATTCCCTACACCTTCGCCGCCACCGCTGATGCAGTTTCTCAAGTACACAAACCGATCAACAGTCTTCATGACGTCATTATCCGACATTA
>LUCH01007069.1:0-26307 GCA_013368495.1 Paragonimus heterotremus
CTCAAAGGTACATATTTTCTATCGGTCCACTGGTAGACTGTACAAAACCTCCCACTCACCCCAGTTTTATGTGAACGCATTTATGCTCCCAGCGTTACATCCGCGGCTGTTGTGCCCACTGTACATAAGTTCCGTTCCTGAAATGGCTTCCATCCGCGCGAGCGTTTTTGAACACAGATAAACGTCACACGCTTCAGAAGTTTTATACGACGGACGCGGCTCCTTTCAGATATTTTTTGTGATTACGTTCCGAATGGGGAACGCGACGGGAATCTTTCCTGCCAAACAACGCCAGGTGGCACTCACGTCATTCTGCCTAATTACGGTGACGCGCGACTTGAAAAAATGAAACCTGTGTGCAGATGCCACAGTAATCGCTGCTAACTTAACGAAGTCCGCATAGGACATTTTCTCGACGGGTCGTGCTTTGTTTCACTGATGGATTCGGGAAAACATGCGAAGGTTAAATTATTCAAGTAATTTTGCCTTTGCTAAGTGCGACTCAAACTCTTTTGAAACTCTCGCATTTATGATTGATTTCCCCCACAAAAGTATGCAATCGCCATTGTTCTCTTACGTCCATTCCTTTGTAGTAAGAAACCTGGGATGCTTCTACACTCCGATCTTAACAGTTAAACGCCAAATTCAGATAAAATTTCTATAGTGAAATGTTAATTTCTTGACTCAAGCGCCGCAAACAGCGCACCTCAGGTAGTCTTGCCAAACACACTGCCATCTTATATTCTACCAGAGAAAAAAACGTCTGCAATTCTGGGACGCGCGCTTTGTCTTCTGAACTCACCCCTCTGAGGTCTATTATAGTGGGTGGGCAAAATCTCGTTAACTCACATGTTGACTATATGCAACCCCCTGTCTAGCAGTACATACATCCGAAAACTCCCATAAGTCATCATCGACGAGCTGCCGAAAAGTTCTGAGTTTCGTCTACCCTATAGACAAAGAAGCTGGGAATGTTGTCATACATGTTTCACCACCAAATATGTGAGTGTTCTAGTTGAAGTGCAGTGCCAACACTGTATGGTGGTATACTTCCATTTCGACCATATCTTCAAAAGGCCGCAAAATGAAGCACTCTCAGGCCATATGGTGACGTATTTCACCTCGACAATTGCAATGATCGAATTTATAAAACCTGACAAAGTGACCTAACGCCAATAACTGGATGTTTTCGCGAAGATGGTGGAAAAGGTTCTCACCACCAAGCTTATACTTTTGGGACTTATTCGATGTATTTCAATTTTTCTATCAAGGACGTTAACTTACAATTGATGTATTATAGGTACTTTGCCTAAAGTTCCGATTTTAAAATTTCAAAAAATATTTAAAAATCGAGGATGTGGTGGTCAAGATGAGTAACTGAACAGATTAGGTAAGTGCGAGTGCAACTCACTAGGCCATCGATGATAACGAAATGAACGAATGAGACAAAAATAGTTACAAAGTTCTAACGAGTTATGTAATCTAAAAGGTTTGACTCACAGAAAAGTGTTCACAAGTGTTCGAGACGATCACCACAATATTAAAAATTACCAGTATCCAGAAGTGAGTGATATCACAGAGTTGCCGTGGACTGCTGAAGTGCAATCCGGGATGCGACAGTGTTCGTGGTAAAACGGAGCTAAAATATTGGATGATAGATCCGTGTAGTATTGTCAAACGACTGCACAACGAAGAGAAGAGCAGACCGACGTGCACAAAATTTGTACTGTATAAATTTGAACAACATGTAGAGATTATACGAAAGGTTGTTGTACAGAAATGAAACATCGTTTGCAAACAAAATAAGGAAATCTCTACAAGAATTCGCGCTAAAAGGACCGTTTTGCCTTTTGAACGACCTTCAAGGTGAATCCCATGAGACGGATAACCTCCCATATTACTTAACTAGTAGTTTTGAGGTACTTTCTGATCATCTCCTCTGAACCTGTCAAACCACGTTACCGGATAATTTTCATGTTACCTGTTTAGTTTCGGAGATGTAGCTATATAAGCCGCCTTTGGTTTTTAAAAATTAACCCAACACTGAATCCGGACCGCCTGAGAATGAAAAGTTTCGAACTCGACAATCTTTTCGGGTCCCTCACAATTTCATGAGATCTTTTTTGTTTGAGTGCATAAACAGGTCGGCCCTTGCCAAAACACCGCAACTTCGTCTTCAGCGCGCTTGCTGAAGTCTCTTTCGGGGGTGTTTGGGTGTCCTACTCTGTTTTGATGTTTTGGGTTGGCTTCCGTATTCATTTTATATCTTCTGACTTACTCTGTCTTCCAGCTGTTTCAATGGTTCTAATTCGACATCGCCCAGTATTCTGGAACGAGTGTATCGTTTGTTTCAGATGTCCACAAATGGTACATTCTTTGTGTAAAGTTGTGTTTTCAAGGTTACATGCGGGTGTATCATGACTGTAATAAGCAGACCGAACATGCGGGTTCGGTTACCTAGTATACTCGTGAACCAACTATGCAGCATGGAATCACTTGAAGACAGCGTTCTTCGGATCCGAACTAAGGGTTTCGACGATAGTTGTCTAAAAGTAGACAGCGCGGATAAGCATAAATGGAAAACTCAGTAAGATATGCACACGACTTACACAGCCATAAACCAAGGATGGTGCTACCAGCACGCCGCGTTACATAATCACGCAAAGAGCTTATGTATACGGTTATAACCGTTATAACGATTGGATTCGGAATGTCGGACGGTTTTCTAAATGCCCACCGGTAGATACAGAATGTACGGAACGCAGTAATCAAAGCGAGGGCAGAAATGGCAATTACTGGAAATTACCTAATTTTTTGAACATGATGTACATTTCTTGTTCTTCCATTACAAGTCTATTTCTCATAACCGTTTGTTTTAAAAATTTTCCGATACCACTGCGCGAAGACGTGATTTCTTTGGGAATTAGCTTGAAAATAAGATGTCTTCGTTAGTCAGAGCCTTGGGGATGTAAATCGACAGGCGTTCGTAACGAAATAAGGGCCACGAAAAATCTTCCCGTCGACCGACTAACGAGTGACTAACAGATGCACAGTTATCGCACTCGTTAGTCATTCGTAAGTCGGCCGATAGTCACTCGTGCTACTGGAGTAATGTTTCGTGTTGTAGAGTTTTATACACTATTTTCTACTTCGTAATTTTTATCGTTGTTCATGCCTTTTCATCTTCTTCAACCTCACATGTACACATGATGTGAACGAGGTTCATTGATCCACTGAGTAATCAATAGTTTCCAAAAAATTACACTTCCGAGTTCGCGAGTTCTGCTTTCTGTCTGCGTTCACGGTTGGTGGCGTGCAAGTCTTTGGGAGAGTTAGAATTCAGCGGAATTAACCATTTAGTTCGGCAAATTTATTTATCTGTAGTTGGAAATCTTCATTTGGTGTAGTGGAACACTAAACCGACGTATCTCTACGAACTGTTGTGAGTTATTTGTTTTCCTTTTCATTATATTTTGACCTCATATTCACACCTGAGTTCCACATACTGTTTTGATCCACTACAGTGTCGACTATCAACTTCATTTCGCGTAAGTCATGGTATGTTTCAATGAACGTTTAGTGCGCTTCATTTGGAACCGTGTTCACTGTTCGGGTGGTTAATAGTGAGCCACTCAACACTGCCTTCTTTACAACAACCCGCGAGGGATTTCTTACTAATCTGATACGTAGGCGGGAATGTTAAGACTACATTCCACCCTTTTGGGAAAGCATGCCGTCGCAGAACCAAGACACAGCTAGTAGGACCGAATAGATATTTCAAACAATGTAAGTAACACCCATTTTAATTCGTCCCATTTACGGGTGAACTTACGTGTCCCGTACATTTTGCGACACCCTCGTATTGCGACTGTGACTATAGGTGACATCCTTCAGTCCTATTCAGTTGATTTTTCAAGACGAAGCCGCTTGAACAAGGATTCTTTCGGTTCTTCGCACCACTATATCTCCGAGGGCATGCGATGTTACGCAGGCTATAGACAAATCCCTTCATTTCCACTACTGATTGTGGAGTTTACCACACTACGTGCTGAGGAGTTCAGGCCACCAGCGCTGTCGGAACGAGACGTGTTCACACTCTGTCAACGTATCCACGCAGTTCTCTTACGGTCTAGTGCATCATGCGACCCAAATAAAGCCTTCATAGGGCAACCATCAGTCTTAGGTTGGTACCAATGCCAACTTGATATTTTCTTTCTCTTTGTGCTGATTAACTTTCTCGCAATTTTTTTGTCCGCTCCAACCGAAACAAAGACGAGTAATACTAATGGTTTGCACGTGACCAGTCGGGATTTATTCCTTTACGTATCATTTTCTTCGCAGTACTGCTCCGAACGCGAATTTTATCAATATCTCCGGACCCTGCTCTTCATCGTCCTCATAACAGCCATGAGCCTGACCAAAATGTACTGTGGCTCGAGCCGCCGCTGATCTCAACGGTGATGTGGGATATCCTAGAAGAAAATGCTACTAAGAAGTTTGAAGATTAATAAAAGGAGATTAAGCGGAAGATCCGGAAATGGTATGGATACAGGTAGGCCATTGATAGCGACACACTTCCATCTCGGATAGCGGTTGGAGTGATCACGAGGACCCCATCCAGACATACAGGTTGCCTCATGAACAGCGTGGCCGTGGTTCTAGTCACGGCAGTGGCGAGGATGTGCACTACTGACGAGCTCTAATGAGAGCGAAATTCGAGTCTAGTGCTTCTTTTCGAAAGGGGTCGACTGGAAAGTCTATGGAGATGCGATAGCTGCGGTCAGTTGTGGGTGATGTTCAATCTGTATGATAGTATATTTGCCAAAATCCTTAATGCAACTCGGAGGTACCTTTTGTGTTAGTTACATTAGCGTGCACTCCCGCAAACGGTTGCCGCGGTATCACGAAGATTGCGTTCTCCTGTGTCCACATCAACTTTCTGCAGCCGTTCGAATGCGCGGTTATAGTCGTAGTAACCTGCTTGAATTGTAAGATATCCGCACCAAATTTAATAAGAATGAATGTAAACAGTTCAAGTACTGTGTTTAACATGTTATCGATAAATGAATTGAGAATGACACAACGTTACGAACAGGTTGTTATACTCTACGTTTCAACCACCTCGGATGGCCTTCCTCAGGGGTGTTGTACTCGAAATTTCGATTACGTCACTTCTGAGGAAAGCCACCCGAGGTGGTTTAAACGCAGAGTATTACAACCTATTCGTAACGTTGTGTTATTCTCAGTTCATTTATCAATAACACACTTGAATCCCGAGCTTGTCCGTTGTTCTCCCAGTCGACAGTAGCCGTGAGGAAGCTGTCTTGCTGATGACGCCTTACTTTCACTTACAGCTCGGTTGTTTGTTTGCAAGGTGTAGGCGCCTTGATGTTGTATGGTTGAATGTAGACGTAGCTATTTTTAGTGATTAGGTCCCCTCTCCTCCCCTTTTTTTTCTCCTTTCTTCCTAATCAGTGTTTTCTTCTTCATGCTTGTGTGGCAGTTATGCATCAGTATGAACCACTGATGTGTTGCTGTCTATGATGATGATGATGACAGTAGCTTGACCGTGCCCTGGTATGTCGCCTTGACAACGACACAAAGTCACTGTATGCTTGTAGATTTCACAGTCGCTGTTACTTGAGTACCGCATCTCAACACAGAAGGAGCATTATCATATGAAAACTGCCCTGCTCATCACATCCATGAATTCAGATGGATCAAATAGCAGTCAGTTACAGGTCCTGCTGCTCTACCAACGATTGACGTAGATTTTGGAGTAAGCATGCGGTCTCAGGTCATGTTGTGGTTTGTGCACTCTTAGTTATGATCTTTGTTCGGAGGTCGTTTCCTTTTAAATATATTATTGCTAATTGGGATTCGAGCGAAAAGATGTGCAATGTGATAATCAGATAGGGTCGACTAACATATTGCCATAAGTAAGTCACACGAGCGAATCTAACGATCTATGAAAACAAGTGGTAGTGGTGGTCGAATCTTGTCGTAATAAAGTGTGTTCTATAACGGTTGCCCTGTTGTAGTAGACCTGGGGATTCGTCACGTTTATGAACCTTATAGATGAACATCGCCCGATTTTTTACGGTTCAGAATATTGCCACGGCCGTTAAGAACGTAAGTGCAAATCGAATAAAAACTTTCGTGTAAACCTTCAGCGTCGCTTGGTCGAACGATCAAAAATGGTGAAGTGGACCTTTGAGCCGTGTTCCGTTCATACTTCTGTTGAGTGTGGAGATGATGTTGCTGGTACCACACTTGAAAAGACTTCTGTTTATCTGTTTATAAGGTGAACATTGTGTGAAACAGTTCAGCTGACCTCTGCCGGATTACACAGTCCAAGTAGTCAATTGTTACATTTCGGTTGGTCCTCCATCGGACGCAGACATAGTCCTGGAGCCTACAGCCATTGGACTATAACAGTTTGCCTTGTCTAGGCCACGTCCACATATTCCCTTTTCAGGGATGATTGCTAGAGGTTTATACCAGAATTGACGTCCATTCATTTCTTTCATTCACGGCTGCTTTGGGCCTAGCCAGTGGGCAGTGTCATTTGAGCTAACACCCACCTCATTAGTGACTTGGAATATCCTGGATGATTGATTGTGATTTGGGCTTACCAACAGTTATTCCCATCAAAACATAGATCGTGAAGTCTTTGTGATAACTACCGGAAAACCAATCTTGCCTATATCACTTCCAAGTTATTCACTGGTTTGATGCTTTGTGGACCCATTAAACCTACTAAAAGCCACCTTTGTGAAGAACGGGTATAATTCCGACCCGTTGATATGCGCGTCAATCGTTATTATCCATCGACTCTGTTGTACTTGGCGGATGATCCTCTTTTTATACCTGAAGGTTGTCTTCGATACAGTTGCTCGTAATATCTGCTGGAACTCTTTCTTTTGCGAAGAGTTTCAGAAGATATTTGCGAATGCAGTAAGATGACTGTATGCCTACTCTGCTTTCGGGATGAGGACTTGTAAACAGCCGTCCCGGGTTCTCTTCGTTTCCAGTGTTGTTTATGCTAGTTGTCCGATCTCTCCACTTCTGTTCATTCTGGCTGTGGACAACATTTCGAAGATGTGCTTCAGAATAAATAATCGAAGTGTATAGTTTTTCTGTACTAAGTTGATTGACATAGAGTATGTGTGTAGTGTTACTCTGTTTTATCCCCCCGCCGAAGATACACAGACCGCGCCGAACAAAGTGAACGGCTGGGCCGGTCTGCGTGCGGTGCGCTTCTCGCTTTCAAGATACGAAATGCTGCTTGGAGATAAGTGTTCGCATTTCCACGTCCGTTATCGCAAACAACCTATACGAGATTGGACCGTTCACATTATTTAAGCAACTTGTAACACTGGTAAGAAGGTATCATGAAAAAAGAAGTTATCACAAGTTACCTTTGCCAGTTTCTTCATCTACGACTTGAAAAAAGACATCTGATTATCGTTGAAATGAAGGTTTTATAGTGGTTGTGTGCGACCCGTCTTGCTCAGTGGTTTGGCCTTGTCATGGCTTGCCCATCGTCGTTTCAGTCTGTGAATCTACTTCAGGTGGGATGACCGTGTGAACAGTGAAGTTGTTTCCTAACATTTATATGTGAAATCCTTGGGCACAAGTTCACCTGGTTAGGTGATTAAACTGTACGATCTGCGATGGTTCGGTCGCGTTTTCGAACACCTGCTGAACGTCCACCTTACTGAACTTTGTTCATTGAGACTACTGACAGCTGACAAAACCAAAAATTAGGCGTGCAACGAGGTGCCTACAATATATGAAGTCCCTCACTGTTCTGTTGAGTAAAGTTTCGAAGTATATACCCAATGTACGATCCTGTAATCAGTCAGATGAGTGTTTAAAGACATTCTCCGATATAACAACATTTTGCAACCATTAACCTGTCCGGACGTGCAATGTTGCTTTTATGTTGCCTTTAGTTCATTTTCATTTCGTCTAGTTTATTCCTCTTCACTGTTATAACAAACGACAATACTGTTCTACTTGGTTCACGATCATGTTTGATCAGCTAAATGAATCGGTCGCTGTGTGGCCCACTATTATGACTGATTACGTTCGCTCCTTTGTATACATCATCGTCGACGTTCACTTGTGCTAACTGGTTTTTTCTTCGGTGTTTAGCTTTTCAGTATCTGGGACATTCGTTGTCGTGTTGGGCTTCCACGACGTGTGTCGCGTCCTTCATATACTCAACCACCATTCTGGCATCTCGTAATCGGAGGGACTTGCCTACACTGTCACTGTTTCAAGTTCAAGTGCAAAAGAAGGTCACTTTATTTTTGTTGGATTATCTTGAAAGGATTCAAAAAATTGATGTTCAGATAAGGCTCCTGTAAACTTCTACCTAACAAGGTTGCGTTGTTGTTTTGAATGCATTGTGATTCGTTCTTTCGGTGTATGATCATAAAATCATGGAATGGTTGATGGGAAAAGCTCGGGGAGTTGGAAAGGGATTCATCAACTCTACTAACTCAATTTCTCAAGGCACTGTTTCAGAAAATGGGGCACAAGGAAATTTACCTTCTCCTGGAGTTATCTGTCCACCACACGGCCCAATTGTTGTTGATATTGATCCCAAAATTTCCACACGCGACATGTTACTTCAAAACGGATCCCGCAGCGTCTCTCCTGTTAATTTTATATCCCCTTCACTGCAGACATCCGCTGTTGTCACGTCCGCCTACGCTTTAAAGAACGTTCCTTCTAAGACTACCCATTCCCCTACGCTTACCAATCAGGCAGGCAACGACACAGCATGCGGTGTACAGATCCCATCATTTATGCAAGAAAAATATCTGTTCCAGCAACTACCTATCTCGAGCCAATCAAAATATGTTGATTTTCTAAATTTGGTGGAGCCCTTTCCTTCAATGGATCAAAATGAATGGTTAGCTGCTCATACTATCGCACTTTTTGACAACATGAGTACAATATTCGATGCAATTCATGAGCTCTGCACCTGCCCTCAACTACTACCACCTCAAACAACTTCAGTAAATTCCCATCCTATATCGGTAAATCATGTTGATATGCACTCGGGAAACATATCTGATGATGACAAAAGCAAAAAGAATAAAAATTCAACAGTTGGCACCAACGTACCCTCAGGATTGGCGTGCCAAGAAATAGATACTGCCTTATCTTCCTGTCACGATCTGATTCAGTCTTCTCGCATATTTCCAGTTCGCCAAGGTGACCCATTCCCTCCTGATCTTCCTGCATACGTAACACTTGTTTGCAAAAATTTGCTCCTTTGTATAATTCACATTTACTTAGCTCATTTTCATCACTTAGAACAGTTAGAACTTGTGGCACACATGAATACGTTAACTAAACACTTTTTTGCATTCACAAATAGATTTTCGTTGGTTGAAGAAAAACATTTCGATCCTCTTTTGGGTTTCCATCGTTTACTTCTGGAGGTCAACCCATCTAAAAATCGTCTTTCTTCTGGTAGTTAGTTCATATTACTGACTGCTAAGGATTTATCGTTGTGTATAAAATCTTCGTTTTACCAACTTCTTTGTGTTGTGACTTGCATTTACAAGTGCGATTGACTATTCCTAATGTGCAATAATAATGTTTTTCCTCCTTCTGTTTCCCACTTCGAGTGGTCATGTCATTGCCATCAGCGGAATACAACTTGTGGATGTTTTCGTTTGCGTTGGTTCCGTTCTGTCATTTTTTGGTGTTCTGACATACAGTTAGACGAATGAAGCCACCTAACTTTTGTCTGCTTCAAGACTGGGGCACTTCAACTCCTACTTTCTTCATTGCAGGTAATCCGCTTGAGACTGTAGGCAGTTTCACATACTTGAGTAGCACTATCTCGCCAGCCTGTAATATTGCTGATGAGATATCAGCGAAGATAGCAAAGGCACGCGTTGCCTTTGCCAAACTGCGTCATCTGTGGAGTCGAAAAGACGTCCGGTTGTCTCTGAGAGGAAGGGTATATAATGCATGTGTGCGTTCCATTTTGCTTTATAGTTCGGAGACATGGCCTGTTCGCAAGGAAGATATCAACAAGCTTGTTGCGTTTGACCATCATTGTCTCCACAAATTGGCCCATATTCAGTGGGCTGATCGCGCGAGCAATGTGGCAGTTTGCCTGCGCGTATTCCGGAACGCTCAGGATGTACCGATCACGGTACACAGCTTGCGATGGTTGGGTCATCTGATCGTTTACCGTGCCGGGCATTATATGCTGAGGCCACCAAAAGTTGTGTAAAACCGCGTGGTGGTCAAGCCATAACGTGGTCACGAAATATGAAGACCCTGACTGCTCCATTGAGCAGAGTGGGAAGGTGTCGGCTGCCTGGATGGGGTCGTCGTGATCACTCAAACCGCTGGTTCGAGACGTTATCCGAGATGGCGGTGTGTCGCAGTCAATGGCTTACCTGCATCCCTACCATTTCTGGTTCTTTCGCTTAGTCTTCTTTTAACAATTTTCAACCTTCTTAGTAACGTCTTCTTGTAGGATATGCCACGTCACTGTTGAGGTGAGCGGCGGCCCGAGCCACAGTATCTTTTGGTTAGGCTGATGGCTGTGATGATAGTGATGACTTTTGTGGTTCTGCGCAACAACTATCCTATCAGTTTACGTACGGCATTCAGTTTCCGGATTAATGGTCGTCGAGGTTTACGACCATGTTCAATAAACAAATGGCTGCGGATACCGTCATTTATTTGATTTTACTTGTTGAAATTTGAGCATTAAGTCAGATCCCTGCAGAACTGGTGTACCTGATATTTAAAGCGGTATTTTTTGTTTGTTTCCTACTGGACGCTTGAGATTTTTAAAATAGTTAATCCTCCTCTTTTTGAGCGGTGTAAAACAATTTTATCCAACATAAACTTCGAACGTGTTTTGTCTGCGAAATCTGTAACCACATCTCCTTAATACCTGTAAGTAAAAAGTACACCTCTTGAGTTTAGAAATCCTCCGCAATTTGACTAAACCTGTAGCATCTTCAACCTTTTTACGGGCCCATTGCCTGCTTCACGAAATGACTACATAAAATGACAAACGTGTCGCGAAGACAAAGGGTCTTGTCGACGGTAGGAAAATAATGATTTAGGGGAAGAAAAATACCTCACCGGTCCACACAAAGATTCGTATTGCGAGTTCCAGTGACTTCTATTCTTCGCTACCTCAGACGACCTCCTCATACAAAGGTGTTTATTGTCCTACGAACTTCAACCACGAAGTCGGGAGCGCCCTACTGGAGCAAACTTCAGTGTGATTGGCTTCATACCACGAACCCAAGTCGTACACTGGCCACCGGACTGTCGCTTCTAACCTAATCCACCATTCGTAGACGAGGCATGATGTGATAGACGGTGAATTGTTATTTGTAGGATGTGGCCAAGCCAACGAAGTCTGTGAGACGGGACTATTTCACCCAGAAATTGACTGAGTCTGTCCGTCCTGAGGGAACTTCGTAATTGTTGACATGATGTTTCCTCCACAGGTCACTAATGCTTTGAAGCCGCTGCCGGTCGAAAACGAACACTGTAAGCAATCGCCCAGCGGATGAACCAGGTTTCTAAACCGTACAGTAGGACTGCCTCTGCAGTGGCGTTGCACACTCGGCTTTTAGAAAGACAGATCATGCCAACACAACAGATGGCGTATTGTGGCATAGGCCATCTGACCCTCAGCTATACGACTTGTAACCTTGTCAGACATTCCGTCAGCATTAGTGCCGTTCACCGAACTTCTCAACTACCTCCAGTGGCTCACCAACGAGGGTGAGAACAGGCACAGACCACTGCCAATCTTGCAGCGACACGTTGCACTTAGTGGGTGCAAAGACCCTACCGAACTGACGAACTGAAACTTCTGGTTTGCCTAACATGTTCTAGACACTCATTGTGCCCTCACAGATTAGGACGATATCGTCTGCGTAATCTTTCCGGAAGTTGAGTGCCTGGGATCAGTTGCACACTATCACATTCGCACACTGTAGTATCTTGTCCACTACAAAGTTGAATGGAAAGAGGAGGCTGAACATCTTTGTCGCAGTGATATGCTGCCATTAGCCTGTATCCTGTTCGAGGTCTGACGGCGAATTGCTCTCAGAATGTTCGCGCACTTTTCTGTCACACTTCTGCTCGACGAATTGTCCTGGTATATAACTCTGTCAACTGAATCAAAACCTTTTCTGCTATCCATAAGGTCACCAATTTTTGGCCTTCTGTATGGATGATGGGATGTGCAGTCGGGACCGAGGTGAAACCCAGCTTGCTCTGCACGGGTATGCCTTTTGCACATCTCGCTTGGTCTGTGATGTGCAATAATGGAAGCCACTGTCGTTGATTTTACGAATCTTTGTGTGCATTGGTACAATTTTTTTTCGCCCCACATCTTTTCTCGCCTTTGCCCTTCGCATATTCTTTTTTTCTTCTCATTATGGCGTTTGTCACCCCAGATGGTTTTCACGTGTTAAACATATAAGTATGTGTATCACCAGTCTTCCCAGACTGCCTCGATCATACCTAGATTCCTGATACCTGTTGGTCGGATGAGATGGAAAAGCTTTCGAGAGTTTTCAATAGTAGTGTTTTGTTTAATTTTATCAGGGCGTTTTGTTCAGCAGACCTCGCGATCTTCTCTTAGTTGCTTCCGGAGTTCGGAGCGAACAACTCTATGAACCGAAGTATTTTTGCTGTTGGATGAAATATCTCTGCGAGCGCCAAGAAGTCCGAATGATTGCATTGAATCTCAGCAGTTGGCAACTGAATTGACGGTAATGCCACTTGCGGACCAGTAATACACCCGTACCTTGAATATATGTATCCAGTGTGCCTCACTGTCGTCTAGTGATGGGTCCCAGACTATTGGCAAACAAGCCTTGGTTGGTGTGGAGCGCTTGTTCTTCTGCTAGTTTTGCTGTCAACTTGTGTTCGACAACGGAGTGGCCTCCCACCAAAGCGCGCAACGAACTTGTTACATACCAGTACATGATTGGCATCCACACAGTTGCCCTAAATTGATATACAGTCTTGGAGACAGCTGTGTCGCCAACAGCTGACGGCCATGTAATCAATTTGTGTCCACGATCGACTTGACGATGAAGGTCGTTAAACGGCACATTGTGGAGCGGCCGATGCAGATTGAAGACGTAGTATTGTCGTAGAATGTGGAAGCCGCGTTTCAAGAAGAGATCATTTATCAGTGATCAGGTTCTCTAAAGTACGTGCAAGAGCTACTTGTTGATCTGTTCTCGTAAGTGTCTAACAGTTGAAAGTAACAGGCTTAAATGGTGTTAAGCGAGCAAATAGAGGTTCGTGTCCGTCAAACAAAGATACCACCTTAGTGTTCGGTACCCTCTCATTCTGACTACAATTTCTATCATCAGCAAATGCGGTAGATTTCTGGTGTGCGTGTGCGAAAGCAAGATTGGGGGTCACCAAGTAAAGAAATATTTACCAAACAGTAGGTAAACGAGACTGGTTTGTGCAGTGAGATGTGACATGAGAGCTAAGCCGGCTGCCGATATGCTGGCCAAAGAGTTATGGTGGAACACAAGACAAAATTCTAAATTAATACAGGTTCAAAAACGTGGAGACGGAACACTTCTCAGCTCACTGATGGGACGAAAATCCCCACAATAAAAGGGAATAATGGTTTAGACTATTCCAGGTGCCAGTTTGTGGCAGTAGTGAGTGAGCTGGTCATTTCATGTCACCGTTGACTGTTAGAACCTAGGAGACCGTCACAACGAGACTAGACCTTGATGCTGTGTTACGGATCGCGCACCCTGATAATCTACTGCGTTAAACTGGACGATGCGATGGTCATACCGACAGTCACCCATATTAGACAGACCAATAAGTCGAGCCCTGATGGACTGGTCTGCTCTTCTAGGTAAGAGGTTCAAGGAACGACGACACTTTTTTCCTAAAAAGAGTACTAGTTCTAGTACTTTGCTGCTTTACGATATGGGTTTCTGGGCCGATGGTTTCGAGTGAGAACATTAGTAGCTCTCCATTCTAGATCTGAACGTGCTGGCATTATTTCAACCCACATACGACTATGATTATTCACAGCATGACGACAAGGTGTTGCTGTTTGACAACTTTCAAGCGACACAAGCAACGCTGAACGCAATTTCGCGTTCTGCTAAATACTTCAGAATGCGCTTTGCAGCCTCGATGTGCTTGTGCAAGGTTGCTGTGATTACGTAGATTTAATGTTGGATAACAAAGCCATGGAGGTTGTTGACCGGTTTATATACCTGGGACGCTGCATCGGCGGCGGCGTCAGAAATGTATGGACTGAAATAGAAGGGTGTATCTCTAAGCCCATCTGAGACACCTATGGCGACAGAGAGGAATTCCTCTGAAATTTGAGGGTCGTGTATATCAGACAACAATGAGGGCTGTATCACTTTACGGCGGCGAAACATGGCCGCTCAGGGTAGAGAACATGAACCGTCTTCAGATATTTGATTACCGATGTTTGCGTTCAATCGCTCATATCGGGTGGCACCAGCGAGTAAGCAACGAGGAGGTTAGGTAGCGGGTGTTTGGCACTGATTGTCAAACGAGTTCTTTTATTCAGTCACTACATTTGTACATACTTAGATGGTTAGGTCATGTACTAATGATGCCAGCCAATCGTTTGCCACAGCGAGCACTCTGTCGACGTTGCGGCCAACTGGCGCAAAGTGTCAGGTGGACAGATGATGACCTGGCGTAGAAAAATGGAGTCGTTCACGATGGCGTTGATCACTGTAGATCAGGTTCGTCTCCCGGACTAGCGCCCTCGCGACACAATCGGTGGCTTCTGACTTTAGGTGAGATGGCGGCTAACCGAGCTCAATGGCATGAATGTTGTCGTTGTTTGGCTGAGTTGTCTGTGAAGTAGGTGCACTTAATGACGCGGGACAGTGAAGGCTGTAAGGAAGGTGTTTCGCTGATGACGCCTTACTTTCACTTACAGCCCGGCTGTTCGTTTGCAAGATGTTGGCACATTGATGTTGTATGTTTGAATACAGACGTAGCCATTTTTGTAGTTAGGTTTCCTCCGTTTCTCTTCTCCTATATAGGTTTTTCTCCTTCGAGGTTGTGTGGCAGTTAAGCATCAGTGTGATCCACTGATGTATTGTTGTCTATGATGATGATGATGCACTACTGGTTTCATACTGCTTTGGAATCTCGTAGTGTAAACTGAATTGTCCCATCTGCTGTATGCACCGAATGAATAAGTCAAAATATGCTACTACTGACTTCTCTTGGACTGTTGTATCCACTATGGCTCTCAGACTCCTTCCGACTGCGATTTCTAATAAGCGTTTTGCAGATTCCACGACAGAGGTAGCTACTCATAGTAATACTGTCTCGTTAAGTCCCATCTCAGACCACAAAGCTTCCAGTTTCCATCGCTCTTTGCTTAGGCTTAAAATATGAATTAACAGGTACTTTTAATATTCGCATCCCAAAACAGCTAGATAGTCAGGCCACTCCCGATCGGACGTTAGATTCATTGAAGGTGAGCACCTGGTGTATGACAGAGACTAGCCTCTAAGACAGGAGTCAATGTATCGAACTGATGGTACCGGTATTATCCACTCGTTACCAGTTCTACACTTCGAGTGTTTTCTCAGCCGCCCTAACTGGTCGGGCTACAATGGTAATGGTCTTCGTCACAACGACCGCGGTTGTACTGGAATGCTGGGTTCTCGTTAACACTAGACTTGAGACCGTCAGCTTGGCGGGTGCTCTTATGACCAATTCTAGATGCCAACTTTTCAAAAGGCTCCTCGTTCCCACTTATTACTAATTAAACCAACTGCAACAACATCGCTGACAGTGCTGCATCTTGTTCGAATCTGGCCACTTTTGGTTGACGCATTGTTTTGATACAATACCTTGTGACACGGTACCTTTTGGTCAGGTTCATGGCTGCTATGATGATGATTGATACGGTCATTTTGGGTGAGAATGTGAGCGCTCAGTTCGACCGACTTGGGTCTCGTTTAGGTGATAGGTTCTGACTGGCATCACGTCGCTCAGATGAAGGTGGATGACTGTTGTAACTATGTGCTTGACACAGGCTACTTTTAGCCAGAACTAGTTTTAGACGTTGTGTACGCCATTGTTTTACTTGGCACCCTGCTCTTTCGAGTCGGACCTGGTCCCATGTAAACAACGTCTATGCTAGTTATAGGCGGCATGACTACATTCAAGACTGCTGTTCTTACTGCAGCATATAGTTGGATTCAGCTTATGCGCTGATACACTGCTGCTTTGTTGCTAATTTTGCCTTACAGTGACCCCATCAACCACAACCGCTGGTTGTCCAGAAGCTGACGAAGCCAGTGGTAGAATATCTGAACCGAAGTAACCTAGAATGCATTCTCACCCGTATTCACACTGCCTTCCTTTCCTTGAGTTCTTTTGTCCCAGCGCAGACTTGTCGTTTCATTTCGTAATTGAGTATCAGCGCGAAATAGTAAAGGATCGTTGAGTTTGTTGGTGTCTTTTGGTTGGATGATTTGATATGTGTCGTACATTGATTTAAACGAGAAACGTTGACTCAGTGTATGTTTGGTATTCGTCGACTTGTTAGTGGGCAGTGGCTGTCAAAACGCCACCATCATCAGTTTGTTTGATTTTCTCTAGTAGAGTGCATACACGGTCATTTCACTTCCTTAATTGAACAGACATCCTGGTTCTTTGTTAATTAGTAATTGCCGGAGCATTCAGTATTTTGTGTAAATACACTATTGTGTTCTCGTCTAAAATAGTGGGGAACAAACATTTAAGTACAAAACACTTACTAGGTGCAAAATATTTTTGCAGAAAAACCTCAAGTCGTGCTTATTACTCTTTGTATGGATCAAAGTCTTACTTTCCCTTATGAAGAAACAATATGACAGTTCTATCGGGCCAGATCCAACCTGTTTACGCGTTAATCGCTTTGTGAGTCACTGAGGAACATAAACCCCTTGATATAAATACCCTAATGAGTTGCCCTAACAAACCAACGTGTGATGCGCGCTTGGCACGGGAACTTATTCTAAGACTTACGCAGCTGATGTTTACAGTGTGCATGAATGAAAGTGCTTTTTTCGCTTGAACTGTACGTATGGTACAGTGGTCTCGTTAGGTTTGATGTTGACTTCTGTGGGCACATTTCTTCCGGACTCTGAATTGATTGACTTCACAACAGCCGAACACCCGTCAAATGGAACGTGAGTTATGTCCCTCATAACTGATCCGTTTCACAAGTCAGTAAAACGTTCATATGCGCTTTCGTTAGGTTTTAGCGTGCATCCCTGTTCCGTGAAAAATGACGTACCATGTTCCCTTTTGAAGTGAATGCGTCCTAAGTGTACGAAAGTGGTGAATCCTTTCATCATATCGTTTAGGCGATTAGTGTTAATCATTGTTATGTTTAACGGTCAAAACAGAACAGCAAGAAATAGGGTCGGCTGTGACAACAAAAGATATGAATTGTTCATAAGGACATCTTTGACTCAACTTATACTTTTGTTTCAGCTTTCCGGAGTACTCTACAAACCTCAGGAAACGTTTGCGAATGAACGTGCAATTAAATTGGGGGTTCACAGGATTTACGGTGCGTAACGAATGACTAACTTCCAACTGTGCTATGCAAGTTTACTTGGCTTATCTTAAGAAATAGTGGCGAGGACGGTTGGTCAGTGGCTGCAGTGTCAGTCTCACGTGCACGTCATGAACCCAAAGTTTTCTTCTATTATGATTAGGTTAGTTTTTAGATTGTGTGTTTAATTACAGGTACACTCGAAAGGATCACAAGTGATGTAATGTTAAGAGGTAAAATGAACGACTGACTGTCCTCCATTGTGTACTATTGCAAGAGAGAGACCTGTGGTTCGGGTCGTCGTTCATGTGCTCCAGCTGGGTCCTTGAATTTACGAAGCTTATTTCGAAGGCTGTTTGTTGGCCTGTGGGCGATTTTGACTTCGGATTTTCCTATATTATGTTCAATTACCTCCGAGATTCCGTTTATGTAAGGCAAGGAGTTGACATTGTCTCTTGTGCGTTTAGAAGCAACATTCGGTCGGGTTCCGGTGCACACGTTTGTGAGTGGTCTGGTGTAGCCGTCTGATGTGACTAACTTATACAGGTGTTCTCTTTCCTTTTTTTTGTATTTCATGCATACTTGATGAAATAAGGTTTGCACACAACTTCTTCTGTGTGATCGAATGGTTACCATTGAACGACAGTGTAATATCGATGGCTGTTTAATTGTGATATATGGTCGTTTGTATGGTTCCATCAGATTGCCTCAATAATAGTACATTTAGGGGTGATATTGATGCGTTGATTTCTACTTCGTTGATGAATTGAAGTTTCGATAATATCTCATGAAAAATGTCGACTTTCGCACGCTTAATAATAAATGTGTCATCCACATATCTGGGCAACAACTCCGGACGGTACTCTTGGAACGCATTTATTTCGAAGGATTGCATATATATATATATATATATATATATATATATATATATACTGTGGATTTGAAACGTCACAATAAATCGTTCACTACTCAGTGTTTACCCTCTTTTTAATACTTCATATATATATATATGCTGATAGCTCCGTGAAATGAAGTTCGTGGGAGTCATCTACTCGATCAGGAATATCGTCATCTTTCAAATCGTTAAGTAAAAACTCTTCTACATGGTCACGTCTTGCGATCAACAGCTTGCTTGTACCCACAACATTGGTGACTTTTCCACTTTATCTTTTACATGCCCAGTTTTGTTTCCTTCTCGGTCTGGTCATGTTGTATCCGTGGCCACTGTTGTGTTGAACGGCGATTAGATCCACGTTATTGCCCCATCAGCTTCGTGATCGCCTTTGAATCAATGGTGGGACTTGATTATTAAGTGAATTAATGCAAGTTTTTTAAATGACTTCATTCCTCCCGTTTCTTTTTTCCGTTGGATGAGATTAACACATCAACTTCAATTACTTCAATTACTACCTGTTGATGGTGATGCCGAATCGGTCGGTTCACAACCTGCCCTAAACAATTATTACCGAGTACTGTCTTTTTAGCACCATATCTCTTCTAGTTTAAGATGTCTTGATATCAGTTTAAGATGTCCCAGGCAACTGGGTCTAGGCAAGCTAACTTGGTTTACTCTCTGTGCCTGGTGGGATCACGTCCTATCACGCTGTAAGAACCAATCAATTTTTCAGCCTACCCGTGTGCCCAGTAGCCGTGTGACCCTATTCGCCGTTCAAGCCCAGCTAACTATTGGATCGTCCCCTTTATTACGCGTTCAACCGTTTGACCCAAATCCCGGAGAAAGAAGAGACGTGGTAACACCGTTTATTGGAAAACCGAGGCTGAATTAGGCCACACGGGCTCTAAATGTATATGGCTAAACGGTTACCGTACATGGTCGACAGAACGCGAAACAAATCAAATGAGACGATCATACGTGGCAGTCAGACACAGAGCGAATCAAATGAAACGGTCATATATGGCAGTCAGGGCGTCAGAACAAATGACGTTACAGTGGACATCAGAAAGCAGCGCGAGAAAACAGTCCAGACAGTGCACAGGCGTTCGAGGGCACGGTTACGATCTGACTGGTTGAACTGATCACACTACCACCCACCAGCATGCCACCCGAATCTGGGTCGATCGATCGGCATGGCTTGGGGCCTCTTGACTGCATTGTTAGGAGATGCGCCTTCTAACATTGATCCCCTCAGGACATTTATCACCGATATCGGTGCATTTTTAACTTGAAAAAGTATGGTGGAGTACCAATAGCCTAAAATGTAATATAACGGCTGACGTGAATTAATCAAGTTTGTGTACCGCTATAGACACAGTAGGGTTGATTCCAGTCACATGTTTATATTGCATCTTGATTTTGAAATTAATAAAATTTTAATGGATAAGTCACAATTGATGTTAAATTGCCAAACCACTCTGGTTTGTATTTTAGCGACAGTTACTTTTCTGCTCCGCCGGAATCGTGAAACATCCCGTTTCGATCAGCAGCCTAATAGAATAATACCCTGTCCGATTTTCACTATCGAAATACGTGCGATAGTGAGAACAAAGACTCAGAGTACCGCTGTCGACCCTGGAAAATAGTGTGCCGAGACAGCTCGTCAAACTAGCGAGGCACGGGGGGAGTTGTAGTTTTAGCACCGTGAAGGAAATCGCGAATTAACTGCTGAACTAAAACAAAGTATGTTGAGAAGTGCCAAAGTGCACACAATTGCGACCATCAGAAATATTGTTTATCATAGTCACTATACTACACAGTGAGCACTTGACTGAGCAAGCAATGCTCGTGAATGCTAGTGGACTGCTGCCAGAACTTCGAGTATACTTTACGGCGTGAACTTCATTTTTTGTGTGACTGATAACTGTCATTTAATAGCTTGAAAGTATTTTGTTCATTTAACTGATTCGGACTATGAACGTTGGATGTGTAAGGAATTAGTGGTTATTCTTATTATGATGCCACTTTCCAAACTGTCATCGCGCGATAGTTAGCTGGCCGCCAGTTTCCCTTACGCTATTTTGACATGCTTTTGAGGCTAGAGTCTGATGTGATAGCTCATGACCATTCTCCAAAATCGAAGGCCCCGATGAAACCGTAGACGTTGAATGTCCATACTTACAAGTTACAATAACTGTTACTCGCAAGTTTTGATTAGTGTAGACACCCGCGTACGTCATTCTTCACTGAAGTGAACCTTAGTTATCATTGAGACAAAAAATGGGAATGACAGGGGATTACGTCAACTCCCTTACTGGTTATGATTTCAGTGTACGTCATTCCTTGAATTGCGACTAGGAGTTGTTACTTCTGGCTGTTTTACACGAAGCGGCTAATTACCGAGTTTGTTACTTTGTAAGAAAAGTCCACACTTCTACGAACATAGTGCGGCACATTACCACATCCAGTAGCCTTCCGACCTAGTACTGTGAATGGTCGCGCCACTTCAAGCCAGACGGGCAACATCATACAGGATTATTACACTAACTGTTGTATTGCTAGTAGACTTACTTTGGTTGTAGACCGGTTCTTGGACAGAGTTATCTGTATAATAAATGGCGCAGGTATTTTAATTGGACCTTGGGTAATTAACCCAATGCTAAAGCAGTTTCCTCCAACTTGGGCATATTTTGGGTAGAAAAGCCTCTTCATTTAAACTTAGTGATCACATGTGAAGGACCACATTTGAAGTAGGTCCATAGTATGTATACGATACGCGGCCGCTTGATATCAGTGACTTCAGACGTGTTGTGATGTCTGATCTTCGGCGTTTATGTTTAATCGCAATCGCAGGTGAACAACACACTGATTTGTAATCGAGTTTTGATTACTGTGGTTAAGAGAATGTCACTCACAAGTGCTGGAAATGCGTATAACGTCATGGTTGGGTTGTTTTCTGGATATTAGCCCATCGTTTGTCACGCAGTTCACTGTCAAGCCTCTACTTCATTGACTTAGGGGTTGCCAAGCGGCAGTGTCGGTGGCTGCTGATGATTTAGAAACTGGATATCGCGTTCGCCTCTAAGGATGAAAGCCTATCGACTCATTTGGCTTTTGGCCGGATGTCTTGCAAGATGACTGATGATAAACATCTGCGGTGTGATTACTTATGTTTTCTTTTGAATCCATCGTTGAGGTGAAGATGACTAGTCAAGGGATACGTGAAATTCTTAAGGAGCTGTCCCCCAGATACCGTCTACTCTCCGTATACCATTGAGATGTGCGTGCATCGTTGTATTTTGCTTGCGTAGTGTGGGCAGCACGGTGTCCGTTGTTGCAACACTGTTGTATTAGATTTCTTGCTTGATGTTCTTCCCTCTTTTCGCCAGGGATTTATTTTTGCTTTACACACGTGTTTTGTTGCGTTTTCAGTAAGTTAGGCATGATGATAGGTCGTAATAAGACAGATGTCGTCACCAATTTCATTTTTGAGCCGCACCTATGGGTACAATAGCTTTGATGTGGTCCTTTTTCAGACAATTATTAGTCCGTTACGAAATTATGAGCATCAGTATTATCGCTACAGGATGAAGACATGTCGCATTATACTAACGTTTCGTTTGTTCTCGTCGGTCAGTAGCACAAAACATATCGATTACACGAGTAGAACAAATTGAGCTGACATGCCTAGTTTCATGTCAAATATTGGATGGTCAAAACCACAACAATCTAATGGCTTGTATCAGCCACTTTGATGAACAAAACGCCGGATGGTAAGTTATGTTCAACGTAGCTTCACTGATGGTCAATAGTTTACAATTCCAATTACACTGCGATGTTTTGGATGGACTAAATGTGTGTGCTTGATGACCTGTTATCGTGTGGAGTTTAGCAGGTGGTGATTTTGGTTCGGCAGTTTGAAACTGTTGAATCGTCAGTTATTCTAACCATTTTGGTACGTGTTCTGCTACTTTTTGAGACAGGTATCGATCTGTTTTGTCTGTGTAAAAGTCACTACGACTGAGGGGTAAACGAAAAGTCAACATGGCGTAAAATATATGTTCTTTTTGCTGTGGGTGATCGAAATAGGTTCGACGTTTCAAGTATGTATCTGTTATTCTAGGCTGCCCATTTACTACCAGCCGCTACCGTCTGTGATGAAGTCAGCATTCGTTGATTGGTCCGATATGTCTGTTTGACGATGGATTATAATTTCAAAACTAGTTATAAACTTCCACAAAATTCTAATCCTTCCTCAATGCACAGATTATTCTAACAAATTTAATTCCATTCTTGTTTTGTTGCTTGAAACAGACTGTACTCGTCCATAGTTCAGCTCTAGCTACTTGCCAGTTTGTCGCCAGCTTTTTCTTAAACTTATTATAACGGAAGTTGCTATTTTATTACTGTGATCCTGTATCATGCTTCGAGTAGTGATAAAAAAGGGTAGAAGGTTCATCTCGTAACACACAAGTTCTCAGTACGAAACCTGTTCAAGTTATTTATATCCTATAGGTTCAGCCACAGAGGAATCCGGCCGTAATGTGTAAATTTGATATTGATTGTCCTAAAACATTTCACTACATATTCGAATCCCTGCAGTCGCAGCCAGTAAATTAACTGTCAGCCCACTATGATGACCTCTTAGGCGGATTTATTTTTGGTCGTAATTTTATTGAATATTTTGTTGGTATGCTTGTTTTATCACATTCCGTGTGTGCCATTTCTTTTCGTGTGGAAGTTCCCCCGCTATCCTGTTCTAATTGCTGCAAGTCGGACGCCGCTTGGTTGTAAGTTTTCATTTTATCGACCAGCGAATGGCATTCAGTGAAATCTAATTCAACACCATGCTTTAGTCAACGTCTGTTGTTGCATAAAATCGAGGTATATTTATAATAATGAATTCTTTTACTTGTCTTCAGTAGCCGATGGCGGTTGTCTTGTATCCACAATATTGACTTTTGTTCCAATACTGTTACTGGGATTCTTGGTCGTTTCTCGCGTGCTACTTGTCTGCACGGCGTTGATCTTCGTGTTCGGTCGCTCTGTTCGATGCACGTAGTTATTTGATCGCCAGACTGGCTGATTATGGTTAGCATGCTTGTTTCGGTGTTAAAATAAGGAACTTTATGTGCATTGTCGAATGAGTAGTGACAACCCGAAGTATAACTGGCTTTCATTAAATGGACGTAACCAGTGAATACAATGACGTCAATAATAACAGCAAGTTGCATTTGCCACTCTGAACTCTTAAACAAGAGGGTAATATATCTGGGTGATGGCAAAGCATTTAATGTGCGATATATTTACAACTTATATGCCTAATACTTACGGGTGCGGAACTCACAGATTTTGTCCAGACCGTGGTTGGTAGGTGTTCCGGTTGGGTTGACTTTCAACACTGTTATCCTGGCTAACAGTGCGACCTAATCAATCCTAAACGTGTTCACTATGATCAAGGTGCGTTGGCCAAGATGATCACAGTGCCGTTCTCCCTCTTGCTGATGTCAAAACGCGATCTTTTCTCCAGCAAGCGTGATATTGTGTGGTCTGTTTGTATGATCCAGTTGGTAGGATTACCAACAGCATCAGATATGATTTTTTTCATCGCATCTTTATGGACCTGTATTTCTGGAGATTATCGACCCGGCTTTTCCGTTCATCCAAATTACTGCATCCTGGGATGCATCCTTCGGTGTCTTGAAGGACAGGTAAGATCAGGAGTGGTGTAATTCGATGACGGTTACTTGATTACACTAGAACGCGACTACCTGATGCATAACGTTCAAACCACCCAAGTCACTCTGGTTCACTACAAGAAAAATGCGAAGCCGGAACGTCATCTCGCGTGACTGTCGCTGTTTTATGTTCTTTTCCGTTAGCGTTGCAACACAGTATAAGGGCTTGGCACGCATTCCGGCCTCATGGATTCTTCTGATTGCCGACTGTATCAACTTTGGATGAGCTCTGAATGGAAGCAGCTTTAAAGCCGTTGTAAACGACTTCGAGCTACTTAATCGTAGTAAACGTCAATGGTCCGTTTCTACAATGAGTATTTTTGTTGTCTGCTTCCCCCTTCACGTCGTATGCCTTGGGTTGCAAGATATTCCCATATTCATCCTTTTACAGTCGGTAGGGGAAATTTTTAAATGTGAGAATCCGTTGTCCTGCTTTGCTCATTCGAATCATATCAGTGGCTTGCCATCTACTTGATGTGTTTCCCTAGCCTACTGACGAAACGTTAGCGTGCAGCCTGGCTCGCCTGATCGACCATACAAGTATATATTCACTATCGCAGATGTCGTGAAGGTTGGTGACCCAAAGCCAGATGGTGAGGATCGCAGATCACGCCTTTAGGCGGACAACTGTAATATCACAAGTACTGAGAATGAAGCAAGGTGCGCCTGCTGTCGCTAAGTGTCGACGTATGATAGCATTAAGTTACAGTCGACTAGGCGGAATGTGGGTTTTGTTGATGTTGTGCCACAAACGATGTTACCATTATTTGAGTGGTTATGTCAAATCCATCCGAGCAAGTGAACATCAGGGCGTCTACATCACTTGAACTACTACTATTCTTTAAAGTCGCACAAACGTTCTGGTCTAGCTGTCAAATCCTTGAGCCGCAGTGACTTTTGCTGACGGGCCATGACCAGCCCCACTTCCAAATTTGGTTAGGATAGATCAGCATGGTCGCGCGCTGTAACAAGTTGATTGGGTAGTCATTTTCTCTATTTTCATTCTACATGGTTCGCATTGCTGCTTTTTGACGCACGCCACTAAACGAAACGATGCATAGACGAGAAACGAAAACCCCGACCTATACTGCTACCTTGGCCAGGTGGTCGGCCTTGTGTACTGTTTTGATCCGGCAGGCTATGGCGACTAGGACTCCGGTACTTCCAAGTACAATCTTGTCAGACAGGCCAAAGGGGAGCAGTCAGATGAAAAGCAGTTACACTGATAAGATTGTATGTCGCACTACTGACCACGTAGGAGTGCTTACGTAGTGAGGCACGATCCTATGGACATACAGCAGAACTATTTTCATAGTTGCGGCACTACTGTCTTCCGTATCAGGAAGAAGGGGGTTAGAAACGGTACCCTCAAACAAAGAGCACTCCGATCGTCCAACGGTTGACCGTGACCGCCGGCGTATTATTCAATATTGTCGAAAAACATCTATATCTCAAAAGCCTGATGTAGCTTCGAGTATATCCACTGCGTGCAGCAGTGTTCAGAATCAGACATCAATGTCTTATTCACTGCGTCGTCGGGCTAGGCAAGCCCCTCACTGCCAAGTGAGTCAGACTCTTGAGTCATTGGCTCCGGGTGGGGTCCCCTAAGAAAACCCTATATCCTGTTATCTCGCAGGTCAGACTTTTGAGTAAGAGGCTCGGGTTGGGGTCCCTCAAGTCAACCCTCTTCCGCGGCATAAACGACCTGGAAGTATCAGAAGTTATCGTTCTCCCGACAGTGACATTATTCACGCAACACAGCTTCCTCCCGCTAATTACTCCGTATGTCTTTTGCCGTCCATGTGCCATCGGGCGATAATTGTTTTCTGAGGCCAAGACAATTGGTAAACATTGGCGCCTTCAATGTCCGCACCCTCCGACAAGTCGGTCAACAAGCTGCTCTGGCTAGTAATCTATCAAGTCTGGGGCCTTATGGGTCATGTGTGTCGGAGACACGAGTCTACGATTCCAACACAGTTATTCATTTGAACTCACCTGTAGATAGCTGTCGATCCAAGCGCTTCTCTCTCAGGGTTTCTGGTGATGCTGAAGCTGAATCTCGC
>LUCH01007070.1:2271-18574 GCA_013368495.1 Paragonimus heterotremus
GAGTTTGAACTCCTAGGGAATGCAAACCAATGGCAACACATTCTGAGCGAACTGACAGAGTGGGAGCGTTAATAGTTCAACGAATACATTCTACCAAACAGACACAAAAGGACGGTCAAAACTGATGGTCAGTCTCAGTAACAAGAAGCTTATATCGGAATTTAGTGTTAACCCAACAATCCATGTGTATAACTTGAAGTGATAGCTTTAGGACTAAAGCTTTATTGTCCACGCCGTAGAACTGATCAGTCAGAGGTACAATCTGAAAAGCTCTGTAATTAGACTCGTGTTATAAACCCTCCTAAACGATACGTTGGTTTGTCCTTGCTATCGTAATGCGCTTGGCAGAATTCGGATTCTCCTCCAGGTAATAATTAACACGAAAATCTCGGCCCCGAAAAGTACTGCGACTGTCCCCGTATTCGCCCCCAAGACAAGCCAAAAGACGCGTTCAAAAAAAGACAGCTTTGTTCCGCCCCAAAAGGTGTGCGACGAAGTACTTATATGGTGCGCAGTGGCCACAAGAACATTCCCGAATCATAAAAAGAGAACATTTACCGAGAAAAATAGTTAGGATCACTAATGGGCACAGCGAAATAAAAGGTCGGACAGGTAAAAACTAGCCAAGTTCACGTCTCGGCCGCTCTGAACAGGTCCGTTAATTAGGACAAAGTCAGTCGTTCTTTCCTCAAGGATGAAGGCGATTTTTGGATGGAAAGAAATGGACGCCCCAACAACTTGTCAGTTGACTCCCACTCCATATTTCACCCTGAAGCAATTCAAATCAAATCTAACAGTTTGCTCATAAGAGCCCTATCACTGCTGGGCACCTCCAAACTTACAGAGCTCTCCGCGAAAGCGTGACGATATTTTTATGACACGTACCATCACAGATGCAGGCAATATTACGAAAAGGAAAGACTACACTGATAAAATGTTGGAGATTCTCACAGATGTAAGTAAATTTAGTAAACCTGAAATTGAAAAGGACGAAACAATTCTGAACGAGGTTCAAGTAGTAGACAGTCTCAAACGATTATTTCAACAAAGAACAATTACAGACATACAGTTCTTGCGACCTAAACCGACTGGCTCTATCATCCCTCGTCTATAAGGTCTACCCAAGATGCACAAACCAAACTACACATTAATGTCTATTCGTGGCACGTGCAACTACCTGTATCACTGAACAGCAAAGGGGTTCGCAGAACGACAAGAACCTATTCACTAATAACTGTGTCCATATAGTCTATAAGACATATTCGATTCTATCAACCATAGAGAGAACATCAATAGGAATACTGAGTACATGTGTTCGCTGGATGTCTGCTCGCCATTCACAAATATCCCTTTGCTACAAACGGCCAATTTCACTTGTGAAAATATTTACCAATTACTTCAACATATTCACACCTATACCGCTTTTACGATGTATTCACAACGTCCAGGTAAAATGTAAGAACGAACTGTATCTTCAGACTGATGGAGTCGTAGTGTGATCCCAAATGAACCCACTGCTAGCGGATATTTTCATGGGCAGGCTGGAATGTCAACAACTGAGTCAGTCTGCTTGATCGCCTCGAGAGGAGACAATAACTGTCCTATTAACTCCAATCGATGACTCCTAGACTAGGACTTCTCTACAAATTGAAATCACAGAAATCATTGACTTGTTGAGCAGTATTTTGTTTACGGATGAGTAGTAGAGGATTTTTGTTTTCATACAGATTGACGGTCACCCTCAACTGGTCGCAACTGTCGCATTCACACAGATTGTCCAGTCAGCCCCTTTCGAAAAGAAGCACTAGATTCGAGTTTCACTCTCATTAGAGCTCGTCAGTAGTGCATATCCCTGTCACTATTGGGACGTGTTGACGACTGCGCCATTGACCACACATTAGGCACGACTAAGAGTGAAACTCGAGTCTAATGCTTGTTATCGAAAACAGCCGACTGGAAAGTTTATAAGAATGTGACACCTGCAATCAACTGTGGGTGATATTCAATCTATACGAAAACTAAAAACCACTACTGCTCATCAGTGACCGAGTCAGTCTTAATAATTTGTGTTTATATCGACGGTACGTAAACGATATCTTCGTTCTATTGAAATCTGAGTGTGAACTATCTGCTGTCATTCACTCGTGCAATCAAGCCATCACGCTTAGCTCTGAAACAAAATTAGGAAACTCGGTTCATTTTCTAGATGTAAACTTGAGTAGACACCCAGATGGTAGTTTACAAGGTTTCGTTTAACGCAGAGCAACATGGACCCGGGGGTACACTAATTTTAATAGTTATGTGCCTTTGAAGCAAACACTAAACATTTTCCACTGCTTGATCAGCAAAGCAATGAAAATTTGCTATGCAGACACAATAGACCAGGAAGTAGAGACAGTCGCCAAGGTGTTACGAGAAAATGGCTAACCGGATCGTTCCATAACTTGGAATATGATTGTAACTAAGCCACGGGATCCGATTACCATGCTGGAGAAGAAGTCTATTCATCCTTTTTCCAGTCAAGAGTGATATGGCAACAGTAACACTCAACCATGTACTTTATCATATTCTCAAGCGTAAATTTATTGCAGCAACACTAAGCAGCCGGTTCACCACACCTTCCTGCTGAGATTAAGCCTGAAAGACACTCTCTATCTCTCTCTGTCTCTTCATGCTTGTGTGATCAGTATCCGGCTGTTGTACAGCAGAACATATAGGTCGCACGACGAGGTGTTTGTTCAAACGGATCGAAGAACATCATCCAGCATGGCCCAGGACAGGTTCGAACAAACTTAACAACAGTGCAGTAGTCGCACATTTGGCCGATAATGATCGGGCTGTTGTTGAATCGAACATCATTCGATTACGCAACCCGATTTTGTGTTCATACACAGAAGTCACGCAAGCTCTGTAGTTGCCGTGGAAAGGTCACACCATCGGTCTGCATGTCCACAAAAAACCTAGTCGATAATTCTGTGACGTAACAATGGGTGGAACCCAAAACTGTTTTTATTAACACCGTTGATTTGCCGTCTGAATGTAACACTTTACGTTACTCAGCAGCATTCAGCCAAACTCCGTTGTGTTTACGTATTACTTTAGTTTCGCTGAATCTATATAATTATACTACTCTGACGATGAACTATTGGGAAAAATCTCACAAGCCTACTGGAGAACCGAATGGTACCGGATAAAACGCCAATCTACACCCTCGTGGAAACTGAAATGGAAATGACCGATGTCTTGTACGAGTGACAGTCAAGACTCCAGAACGCTTGATTTGGCTGTTACTGCTTCTCGAAGTTAATCCTCTTATTGACGCGCCCGTTGATGGGGATTGCTTGTAGACGCGAAGATGGAACGAACAGGTTCTGACGGCGATAGGTAGACGGATATTGGCCTGCGTTATGGACGAACTGGAAATGGATCACAAATCGACCGAATCAAAATCTTGGGATTTCGTGTTGATCAGCAGTCAAATTCATCACGAGGCCAAGTAACCAAAGGATTTACTAAATGGTTGTCACTAGAGTCGGACAACTCAGTTCATCGCATCATTCAAGTCATCTAGAGGATTCTGTAGACATTCATGAAGCTGGTGATCCAGGTGGCTAAAGTGGGTTTTGTGGTGATTATCCGTGTAAAATTATACACACTAAATGCGAATTTTTCCATCAATATGTTTCGACAAAAATAGTGTGACCGTTATGATTATTGACTTTTGTGCTTCTTTCCTCGAATGGACATGTTCTGTGTACACTGACCGCGATATCTGCAGTTTGAAAGTATACTGTCCAATCCGTTGCTTTCTTGTTTAGTTCAAGTTCTCTTCATTCATTGTTTGTCAACGTTCCCTCGTGGAACCGCCTAGGATACATACCATTCTCTGGCTTCTGGACGCGCCCGTTCCGTTCCTAAGTTAAAGGAAACTGAGCAACATACCTAAATGGAAATTACACTTATGGTTTCTCAGGCAGTCAATCAGTCTTCCTGATCTTGTACGTATTGTCTAGTTTTAACTTACCAGCATTGTTGTCCACATTTGCGGAAGCCACGGATTCTCGCGTCACTGTGCAATCTCATCAATGTCCACCCATCGGATGATGTGTTGGTCGTAAAAGATCATCGGATGACATCCGATCGGCTGTCCCATCAGCAACTACCACTGGCAACCTCGACACAATTAAGGTTTTCCTCTCCCATTCCCTGGAGATTTGTAGCAAATACTGAGGAGTCAGCTCCAGCTAAAAGCACGGTCGTCCTGGGGTGTTGCGGCACGTAAAGCTGTCAGGAGGAGTATCGAATAGAGAAACCAGCGTTCTCTTCACAGTGACTCAATCCACCTTTGTGGAGCGGTTTTCCGCACACCCCAGTCCTTAACTGTCGTTTACAGGGCAACCAACCTTTCATGGTACATCGTTAACCTACTCAATTCGAACAAGTCCTTCAGGTAGCCTGAGAGCACCCAACATGGAAAATGTGCAGCCGAAGGATCTTTAACTCCAGGTCTTCCACGGATTGATGTGATAGCAAAAGAATCCTAACCTAGGGAGAGAGTTATTACCAAACGTCCTATACGACACTTGAAACCACATGACGATAGTTAACAATATTTCACATCACTGACTTTGCATCAGTTGTCCGTCGTACATCTTGGCCTTCTTTGTTAACTGATTCTACGAAAAAAATAAACATGTCATACGATTGCACCGATTCTCGGTCATCGTGATGCTAAAAACTATCAGCAATTTTAGAACATGATTCGCCATTTTTCATTCCGTAGCTATACTGAGTACTACATAGAAGAATCCAAAGTGACAGTAGACAGAGCGCGAAACATGTGAACAAATCCGAGAGGAAACATACTGTCAGACTGAAGTAGATTAATGGTCGACTGATAAGATAATGCATAAAAGAGGATAGACGTACTAGATACATACACCTGAGCATCTTCTTCAGCATAGAGATGCATCTATGGCTCAGGATGTCATGGTACTAAAGTAGCCCACAAAGTAGCAGATAAATGATTATATATGAAGAAAAGCTGAGCAAAGAGCGAGATTCCGGAAAAAAGAGTGGAACAACAGGGACACATGTTCATTAACGACTGAGACACCTGGATATGATGGAGAACGTTTTGAAGCAGAGGAGCGATTGACTGGAAATTCCTCAACAGGTTGTATAGAACACAACAGATTTGCTCAGTAAGGAGGTCAAGCATCAGATAGCCCGTCATATTGTAGTGGATTACCAAACCGGAGGTTCAAGTATTCCAAATCTCGGCAGAATACCTCAACGCGGAGGCGAGGCACGTCCAAAAGTCCGCGACGATCGGAATGTGGTCAACACGAGCGACCGGAGGAACAATCAATCAACGAGATCGGACTAACGGACGGGGAATAGCAGGAGAAAAACTGACAGAAGGCGTCGGACACATCACGCATACACAAACCGAGTAGAAGTGCACACGACGTGTGAGTGGAAACCGCAGGTGTGTTCTGGACCGGAATGCCAATTCATAAACGCCAGCGCGCGTCGCATGGCAACCAGCGAGTTGGACAATAAAGACTGTGTTTTATTGAACGCTTTTTCGCTACAATATTATACCTTTGGGCCTATGAGCAGTCAATTTACATAATAGGTGTTACCCTTCAATACCCATCAGTTATAAGTCTGTCATTGTGTACAACAAAGTGAACGTACCAAAAGGCGTCAAGCAGTTAGTGTTACATTTAAAATATATTCGTGCCACCAGGTGACTGAGACAGAGACCGTCAGACTATCGGAACGTTGTGTAGTAGAACGCTTGGGTCTAAAGTCGTACCGGTAATAAACGGGGTCATTAATACCTAACTACATACATTTAGGAGGAAAATGACAGGCATTAGACCAACAAGAAACAGGGGAACAAGTTCACTGAAAGGAATCGTGGATTTAGTCTCAGTTCAGATATGTGAAATATTAAATTACATGACAAACAGGAAAGTAGTTCAAAGCTGAAATCACAACGCAGCTGATAGTGTTATGATGTAGTGAGGCTATCAGAAGAAAAGAAGAAATATAACTAGGAATCACGGCAAAATTTTACAGTTCATGAAGTCGAAGCTGTGTTCCGAGGTGACCGATACCCAGGCAAAACGGGAGAATTGCCAAATCGAAAGAGCACGAGAAGGAGGCAACTGGTAGATAGAGGAGTTAACAGTGACACGCGTTAGAGATTGATTGAGAGCATGACATCTTTAACCTGAGCAAATACCTACAAAAAAGAAGGATGGATTGAAGTCATAAAGTTGAAACAAACAGTTAGAGCACGAAGAGTGGCAGATACGAACATTTCGGACTGACTCATCAGTACCACATTAACACTAACGGGAATCGGTTTGTCAAAGCAAACAAATAAGACTGTGGATAATCAGAACGTTTCAAAACGCCAATTTGGAAGCAGACCTTAAACCGACCAGGGAGTCATTGAGACACTATCGCGGACTCGTCTCGTACAAACAATAACTATGGCAAAAGTTCGATTACAGAAGGATGTTATTAAATCAAGCAGAGATACATCTCACCTTACGGTACCGAGAGTGTATGCACGATCTTGGATAACAAACGAGCCATTAATGATGCTGTCTCAGAAAACAGGAATAACTTTAAAAGAATTCATTTGTAAACAGGCGTACATTCAAATAAGTTTGGACGAACGATCGCAACCGTATACATTAATGTACGAAGACATGGTCCGGATATCGTAATCCTCACGTTTAAAGCCACCCACTACAGATGTCACAGGGGCACAGTTCACACTCGTTACTTCCTCCCTGAAGCACTGGCGTTAGGAAGGCTCGTCAGTCGAAATTCGTTGTCCTCCAGTGATCTCATTATTGGCTAGGATAGCAGCACCAATCTAAGTTGGGTTGGGTGAGGGGTACGTGAATAATTCACACTACTGACAAACCGATTGATGGGAAAACTAACAACCAACAGAAGCACATTCAGAAAAGTGATCAACTCTAGGTCCACACATAACCGTCAAACATAAAGTAAACCCTTACGCGCGTTTTTCAAGAACACTCAAACATTGGTCGGTTCACGTCAGCCATTCCAGTAAACGGTATTGTAAAGCGACAATTTTCGTCGGTTACGTAAATAGTGCTCTCCATTGGATACTGAATTCTTGGTTTCGGTTCAACCAGTCTTTTTTTGTTAAGATTTATCCTTCGGAGTTCGTCGTAGCAATGCGCACACTATGCTTGTTGGTGCGGTGCAACCGATGGAAACACATGATGTACGGGTAGTCACTTTCATGCACTGCTTACAGGCTCAACAGGTCACAGTAAGAATGAATATGTAGGTGGGTACAAGGGATGAAACCCTTTGGTCCAAGTAGTCGCTTTAGCATTCAGCCAACAAAAGCGCGTAACATGAAAAAACGCAATTATTCTCGCCGAAATCTTCACATAAGTCATCATTGGAATTTTCAGACATGAGTCGCGCTCATGGACACTATGTCTTAAGTTATCGATGATTCTACCAACGGTTCACGAAATAGCAAGATAATAAATCAGTACAAAGAAGAACAGAAGACGGAGCAGAAAGAAGAACAGACAAAACGGAGAGCCGATCATCTTGCGGATACAGGCTAGACATAGACAGTGACGCACAGCCATATTCGAGTGCCGCCGACATGCGAAATGGATGATCGCAAACTACCCAAACTGGCAGACATCACCTACCAACCACGTTCGAGGCTTTCACAGCCGGTGACCATATCATCGGCTGACGGCCTTGCGGTTTCCTCGAAACATCAGTAGCTACACACAAAAAATGTGACGTGCAGCTGAACCTCCATCTGCAGACAAGTTACACAACCCAACCAACGAACACTGTACACATTCACTATCTAGATCATCAGACGCGATTTTATACATTTCCCAGACAGACACTAACGGACTGTCGCGTCGTTCACAATATTAGCCAATACGACAAAGACTAGCTGACGGCGAAGACAACCGTGATGGAACACAGAGAGTCTGTATGCATATTCTACATGGACGGATCAGGGATATCAGCCACAAAGCAAAAATGAGCACACACATGCATCGCAAAGCCAGCTTTTGATTGACAAACAGAAGTTTTTGCAACGCCAAGCATGAAAAAAGATTAGCTAACGCATTAAGCACTTTCGCTAACCTGGGAGACACTTCGTTATTACAAGATGATAAGATAAAAGTACCCAGCTAGGTGCAGTGATCGACAGTCTCGAATGATCTGTTTACAACTATATAGATAGGGTCAGCAGCAGGTCAATCATGTAGTAGCACTTTATGCTTTGAAGATGCAAAGTGCCCATCATACAGACGAGTCATATTATTTAATCGGTGCAGCACACTTTGTTTTACGTAAAAGAACTGAGTAGAACAATGTTGTCCGCATACTCCACATCCGTAAACTGACTACTTAAAGTTTACTCAAATTTTGAGGGATATTACGTATCGAAACTGGCTTGGTCCACTTCTCCTGGAGCCCTCCGATTAGACGATGCTTATGATCGATACACACAAACATAGTTCACAGGCAAACTGTCCAAAACGCAGGGCAACTAAATGCAATGTTACTCTCAAGTGTTTCTCCTACTAATCGGGTTACGAGCTCAACAAAGAACAAACTTTCCATACGAAAACGCATGACAACCGATTCGTACTATTTATCTATGAGAAGCTTTGCTTCGACAATCTCTGAACCTCCGCATGCTCTGCCCAGAATATAATTCCTCACATGGATGAGAAAGAAATAGAGGTTGAACAGTCCCGTAGAACGCCACTTGAGGCAGAGAACGCTCGAGATAGCTGTGCACTGTGCACTCAAAGTGGGTAAACAGTGACTTGATAAACTGACAAACTTCACCGAAGATCTGCCCCAGAGATCAAGTCGGACAGTTGAGTTAACGGCGGTCTTCACGTCCAAAATCATCATGGCCGTTAGTTAAAAGAAAAAGAGCGACGACCCAACATCTGACGAAAGGCGAAGATATGAGCGATACACTCACGACCAGGTTAGAAACCAGTCAAATTCTTTTTATGTTTCGGAGACCGCCACATAACGGGACCCGTGAACACCTTGAAAGCGATAAAGGTAAGATCAATACTTCTGGTTGATAATTGTGTACCGTTTCTAGACATACTCATAAGTCGCCGGGAAGATGGTTCTATTCAAAGAGCTATCTAGAGGAAATCTACATGGTCCGGTCAATACCTGAACTTTAGTAGCTTCACACCGGTCCATCACAAACGCGCACTGGTAAATACATTATTCATACGAGCAAGACGAATATGTACACAAGATAGTCTTGCAAGGGAATTAGACTTGATCACGTCTGTATTACAATCTAATGGGTATCCGAAAATGTTCATAGATAGGCATAGTAGACCAAAACCACCTTCAGAACAGGTGGTCACAATGAGGAAAAAGAAGGTTTACATAGAACTACCTTTTAAAGGTGATTATAACATGCATCAAACAACTCAACGACTAGTGAATTCAATTAAACGGACATTTAACGCAGCGGAACTCTGTGTGCTAGCCCGGACCCAGAAACTACCTGTCCCTTCAGTCAAAGGAGATCAACCTGTCGGTGCCACCTCACATTGTGTCTACCAATTTACATGTAACTGCAAAGAAAGTTACATAGGCTGAACCGAGAGGTGCCTAATCTCCAGAATGAAGGAACATCTACCCAAGTGGGTACAGAACTCTGTACTACAGAAGAACGACAATGTGTTTGAAACACGCAAGCAACCAGCGTCCGCAGTTGCAAGACACGTCCTGACCACCGGAGACGTTATCGACCCAGTTTGTGCATTCAGAATCTTATTACGTCACTCGAATCCAAGATTCTTGCGGTTTGCTGAAGCTGTCGCAATCAATCGACTAAATCCAACCCTGTGTGTTCAGAAACAGTTACTCGTAAACTTGACCCTTCCCTGGACTTAGTGACCTTTCTTAATCCACCGATTGACTATCCAACCTACCCCCTATCTGTTCGATATAAAACAACCGTTTCATGTTATTGTAAATTTGGTACTGACGAGTCAATACGAAATGCTTGCATCTACCAGTTTTCGTTTTCTGACTGTTTTGTTTAAACTTCTGAAGGGAATGAACTGTTTTAAACCTCTGTAACTGTCATTTAATGCTCTGGCACTCGTTTTTTTTTTAAAACGGAGATGACTGTTAGTGAGTCGAAATCATGAGGGGCTTCTTCAGTCTTCCATAAGAACTGGAGTGTAGTCAGGCCGGACAATAATCTCTCACTATCTTTTACAAAGACGGTAAGGGAAAAAAGGTCCGGATCTAGAGTTTTATTACGTTTCAATAATTTAGGTATCGAAGTCACTTTAATTCCCGATGAAGGGTCATCGAAATTTTACACAACCAAGTCTCTTTTGAATATGACAGACAAACGCTCAAAAACGTCGTTGGAGCAAAAATACCCCCATTGTTTAGGTCAAGTCAAATACACTCAAATTTTCGTTTGTTGTTGGGCAGAGTAACCGTTTATTGCTTTAGATACTCATGCGTGAAAGGAGCGCGGTCAGTTCTGGAGAAACTGTTCGAATTTGTTGAATGGGCATTCTATGTCGACGCCCGCAATCAGAGCACAATTGCAGAAACCTGCTACATTCGAAGCAATCTTGCAGGGCAACGTATCTGAATTTCCGAGCACCACTTGATACGAAAGCATCATTCGTAATCATCCACGGCTCCTTGTCAAGCTGCCACGTACTTTCTGTAAGAAACAAACTTTTAAGCGACCTCCAGATGACTGATAATGTTTCCGGGTAAATATAACGTCCACGATGTGAGTCAGTCGTAATCTCCGGTATCCTAGTCAATCAGCAGCGTACACATATTGTTTGAACTGTGCACGAATCACAACCGAAGTAGTTGGTACGAGAGGGTTTTTTTTTACGAAACAGCCTGTCCATTGAATTGCCAGCGTTGTTGTCTAATTCCATCACAAAAGTCCTCACCTTTTAAAAATGTTCTTGAAAGAATCACGTAGATAGTTAGTGTGCCCTAAAAGGTAGTGGTGGTGGGAATTCGAATCAAGAAAGACACAATTCTTTGATGGTGTCTTGATGAAAAGTAGCAGTAAAATAACAACTAAATCAACTTCAGCAAACAACTAACAGAAACCTTGTGATATGACATGTTCTACGCAAGTCGGACGAGGCGGTCGAGGATGAAGCGCAGACAAGGCAGTTCTTGCATTACTCATGCAAGGTGCAGCATCTGCCATTAATGAGCAAACACTGTGATAGTGTACAGCGAATGGTCAACGAGATGTGAGGTGTTGTTGCCGGATTGGGAGATAGTGGACAACTCGTGAAATAAAAAAATGATGAGACAAGAAATGACAAACATGTCATGTCACTGACCAACGATGACAGGAAATTCTCTCATCGATGAGATCGTCAATCTACTGTATCATAATAAAGGATAGATACACACTTCGTACAGAGAGATGCACTTTGGAGATCTCGCGACTCAGAGTCGGTGGCTGAAGAATATAGATGATAGGGTGGCTAATCGAAGTCAGTGGCAGATATGCTGTTGTTTGGTCGAACAATCTGTAAAGTGAATGCACTTACTCAGGGCGTGAAATGAAATGTGTATGACAGGGGACGCTGATGATACCTTAATTTTACTAGGAACATGGGGTAAGCAACCTGGTGTTGAGTGCTTTGAGTACAGACAGTTGTTTTTTTGTAGTGGGGTCTCCACTCCTTCCTATTTTTATTTGTGTTGACAACGGTTTGCTTTTGTATGCTTGTATGACAGTTAAGCATCAAGGATAACCATTGGTGTATAGTCGTCTTCGATGACGATACAACTTGAGAGCAAGTTTTTGAACACAACATTTCTACCGAGGAATATCTGATAGAAATGTTTCCTTCGAATCAATCGGTCAGCTACAACCCATACGGGAATCGTACCAGCACAACTGCATTAAGGTTTTCAGGCATGGACTTACTATAAGCAATGCGATGACTAGCGTGCAGTCACTAAGTTCACTGGTAAGCTTCGCGACACACTGAGTGGCATATCCAAATAACCAGCCGAATATGCGGTGGTAGAGGAAGAGTGAAAAAAGTAACTCGAATACGGCTGTAGCCGTGCAAAAGTGGGGCACACAATCAGTAAATTACGAGGATGCACAAGAGTTGCGTTTTGTGTACGTATTGCAGCATTCCGAATGTCCGCCCTATGCGATCCGTTTGTCAACTTTGCTGTTGGAACACCAACTCCAAAGCGGGGCGAGTGTAACGGCTTGTGTTAACATCGTCACCAAGTCAAAACGTCGGTTTTGAAAGTGATCTTTAAAGATCAACTGCAATAAGCTTAGCCATAGTGATCGGAAACTGAATGGTGAAATGATACCGCGGATTTTGACGGCCAGAAAAAGAAAATCAGTCAAATGTGAATGATTTCCCCCAACCAGTAAAGTACATTGAGTCGCCGAAATGATTTCACTCTAGGTTGGATCTTGAATTATTCCTGAAATCTATTAAGGATAATTTGAGATCAAACTGCTATTTGGTGCAAAATGACGGAAATATACAGATGACGACCATCATGCTTATTCTACTCATTTATTGAGAGAACTGGTGAAAAAAATGTGCAAATGCATTTGCATACATGCATAACGCATATAATCCAGGTCCCACTGATTACAAATAAGACGTACGGATCTGACAGGTGTTCTTTTTCGTAGTGTAAATCTGTCAGTGCATCATGCTGAAGGCCGGTCATTCTGGGAAACAACTTCAGACTCAACCTCAGTGCGTGCAATCCAAGTTGCACTAACACTGATGTGGTTACTCCGACCGACGCATCTACTACGCCCATTCTTGATGATGTATTTCACGGCGTCCGCTAAAACGTATATCTGTTAAAATCGCAACAAAAATTTGCCAAGGGATAAGTACTCCTCCAGTTTCAAGTCCACGGTCTGGAGAGTGTTAAGGAGTCTTCCGTTCAGTGGTTTCAGCCATCGCTGTAGTTCAACAGTCTCTTCCTATTTTTGCAGAAATTCACAGTGTTCAAGACGACCTTTTGGTAGAGAACGGAAAGTTCTCCTACATCATCACTAATCGCCGGACCGCACCATACGAATGTATTCAAAATAGTTAAGTAGAAGATGCGTCTGCGTATGTCCATCTACTTAGCTGTCTCACTGTTTGGTGCCTCAGATTTCATCAAAAATAAAGCACGGCGTATAAGATATTCCCTAAAAAATAGCTTAAAAGCTTTAGTTTCTCCAAAATCTAAGGAGTGCAAAATTAATAATGCGACTGGAGGCGGTCCAGGTGGAGCATTGTGTGGGTGAAACAGGTGAAAGGCAAAATGAGTATTATTTTATATGTAAGTATTACCTTGATATTTAATATCTCCAGCCGAAAAAATAAAGCTTCCATAATCCAGGCATTTGTGCTTAGCACATAGGCTACGTGCAAGCTTGCTGTAGCTGCACTTCGGAAACGTCTCAGAGATCAAAAACGTCGTGCTTTCGTCGTCTAAACCGTACGCACGTACAACATCCGCACGTTGTTTACAAATCCACCCTATCCAGATTCAAAAAATATAACTTCATTTGAGTATCGTTCGCACACATTGGATACATGAACTCCGTTAATCCCTAACTTCCTGTTTTCAAGCAAGTATGCTCCATGTGGCTTTATACATGGGCTCCACAGCAATCTTCTGTGATTGGAGTTAGTTTGTGGTCCCATACGTACCGCTCACTTGGCTAAAATCAACTGTGACATGAATCCAGCTATAGTACACAGTTTCATTTGGCTCGGGAACTCGAGTTGTGATAGTGCAATACGGTGAATCGTGGTCATTAAGAAGAAGTTTTGGATGCCGACCAGGTGGTCATTGTAGTACGGCGACAGAACAGGCATTTAGAAAGACTGAACAAAAGTGGTCACTTATGGGTTGATTGCACAGTAACACCTCCCAACAGTGATTGTAAAGAGGTTTTACTGTAACACCAAAAATTGGGTGAAATTATGGCGATCATGCAACGACGAGGACACAGAATATGAAGACAGTGACAACTTTGTTCAGTAAACCAAGTAGGTCTCACTGGTCTACCGGGAAATTATGGATCATTCAGGTCGTTGGTTAAAAATACCACCCGAAGTGTAGGCATGTCGCAGTTAATAGCCCCAGGATTTCTGTTTCTATTTAGCCTTATCAAGCATTTTTTGTTTATAAGCTGATATACTTTACTTCCTCTTCTACATTTTTCGTCAGTGTCTTTAATGTGCCGCCTACTTAAGTTCATAACCCTTAAGAATGAATGAATAATAATCTAAGTAAGCTATGTATTAGAAAAGTAAAACAACTCTTTCGCATAACAAATTTGAACAGAGAAGTCGGGAACCATTTTTGGTATGACGTATCTCTCGAGTGGAGGTGGTAGAAATTAACAAATGAGAACCACTGTTCTGCCTACAGAAAGAATTGCTCATTACTATCGGATTGCCCCAGTAACTGAAACGCATTGATGGGTGCACGTGTGTGTGTGTGTGATTAATGTGTTTGTCGTTTGGCTTCACAACGTCTGCTGAACTTCCATAAATAAATCTGCAGACTGCAGCATCTACCTGGTGAGATGCAGCGAAATGTACTCGAGAGACACATTGAGAGAAAAACCGTTTCCGACTTCTTCGTTCAAGTCACCTGTTATCAAACAAAAAGTGAGTTTAAACGTTTCACACCCAGAAATCTTGATTAGCATTCCAAAGTAGTTATCCACAATAAGGCGATATAATAATGCACATGGATGAATGAGCAGCTAGTCCGAAAAACCAGCTGATAGTCACAGCACGCGGATCGTAAAGTAAGCGTTTTAGGGAGTCCGTGATCACTGAACCAAAACCGATAGAGAATACAATCAGCTAGTTACAGGTGTTTTCTGAATTAAGGTCTTTTAATCGATTTCAGACACAATTTAACGTCATGAAAGTTTAAGGAAGATCCAAGACAACTGCAAGTTAAAACTGATCAGTTCTGATCACTAGACTTCAATCAACGGCGTAAGCAAAAACAGTTGTGTCGGTGACCGCCCGACTGCGAAACGACTAACTTTGCTGATCATGCAAGAAATAACCGGTTGTGTTTCTGGATGCCAGCAGCTTACATGGCACTAGAGAAGCAGTGAACCCTAACTGCAGGTTAGCCCACAATCAGCAACGTCAATATTGAAGACATAAACAGGTCATCAGCTGACAATAAGCCTGATTATCAGCATGTCTCAAAAAGCATCAAGTGATTTATTCTCAATGATTGTGACGTTTCAGGATAAATGACATCATATCCTGATTAAAATCTGGCAAAGCAGCCAAACCAGAGGGTGTTTTGTTAGAGGATCTCTGTTCTCTAGTGGCACAAATTAGGGAAAATGTGTAGTCAGTCAAACAAATGTCTCCAAGACGGGAAAACCTAACAGTTCACCTTATCGTTTATTAGTAATTCCCGTGGAAGTTTAGGGATATTATTTTCATTTGTACATGAAAAGTAAACTACGATAAAAGAATGAAACCAATATACTTTAGCCTCATAAGGTTTATGAAATCAGCCCAATTTTTGTTTGTTTGATAAACATTTGTCAAGTTGGCCGGTGCACCTCCATCAAATCCTCTCGTCCAATTAAGCCCTACCGTCCACTATTCCAATAATCAACTGTAATCGCACATTGTCCCTTAACTCCAAAATAACGATGTTATTCAAGGTGCCACATTTACTTCGTATGTATGTTTCCATGTTCAGAAATTTGTTTGAACCTAAGAGTCCATCTGTTTCGGAGCATGCTAAGGGCACAGTTTTGTGTTGCGCGAATCTGAATAAGAAAACGAGTGATATACTTTAAGACGCCTCTCAATTCAGTAAGTGAGTTGGTTAACTTTGAAAAGTCAGAGAGATTGAATTTCTCAAAATGCCAAGATATAACTTTTTCCTACGTCAATCCACAATCCGAAATTAATGTGCTTAGCCGTTATTCATCTATTCGAGACAACTGTAATCCACGACAAAATGTATCACAGTCAAACATAATATCATTACGTTTTACCTCAACTCGAGATATATATATATATATATATATATATATATATATATATGTCTATCGTAAACCGAAAACAACTGACGTAATTCTCAGGCTCGCTAGCAGTCATCCGGCCAGTCAGCTTAAAAGCTCCGTGCGGACATTATTTCGGCGTGCAGACACGCATTGTAG
>LUCH01007071.1:12468-29256 GCA_013368495.1 Paragonimus heterotremus
TTCGTCTCCCAGGCTGGGGTCTTCGCGACTCATAGAGTCGGTGGCTTGAGGCGTTAGGTAAGAGGGCGGCTAACCGAGCTCGGCGGCGTGAATGTTGTCGTTGTTTGTCCAAGTTGTCTGTGAAGTGAGTGCACTCAATGACGTGGGTAATAAAAGCCATAAGGAAGCTGTCTTGCTGATGACGCCTTACTTTCAATTACAGCTCGGTTGTTTGTTTGCAAGGGGTAGGCACCTTGAGGTTGTGTGTTTGAATGTAGACGTAGCTATTTTTAGTGGTTAGATCCCCTCCCCTTTCCTTTTTTTTCCCTCTCTTCTTATACAGGGTTTGCTTCTTCTTCTCCATGGTTGTGTGGCAGTTGAGCATCAGTGTGAACCAGTGATGTATTATTGTCTATGATGATGATGATGATTATGAGGAGGAAGAGGAGGAGGAGTAGGAGGAGGAGATCCTTCTTATGTTGCGGTACTTCTGCGTGATGCGTCAATGACTCGGTCGATACAGCGCTTCAAAAAATCCTCCAAGTTTCTGTCACGATCCTCCAAAGATTTTCCAAAAATTAGCACATCATCTGCGACACACGTGACTCCTTTCAGTTTGCCAACTATCTGGATTAAACATTTTTGAAAATTTTCGCTGGACACCTCCAGTCCGAAAGGCAAACGTAACCAACAAAACGCCCAAAGGGGGTTCCAAATGTGGTAAAGTAACTGGACTGCTCACCTAGTTCCAATTGCCAAAAAGCCGAAGATAAGTCTACCTTTGTGAAAAATTAGGCTTGACTCAGTTCCGGTAGAATGTCATCGATAGTTGGTAGACGGTAATATTCTCTTCGAAGTACCTTATTCAGTGGCTTGTGATCGATACACGAACGGATGTCATCTGACTTTTTTAAAGTTACAGCAGTCTGACTGACCCAATCGGCCGGTTCCTCTACCGGAGCAATCACGTTAATTCTAACTAGTCGGTCTAATTCCGCTTTACATCTATCACGTTTGGCCAACGGAATCCCTCGCACTGGTAACGCAACAGGAACGGCCTCGCTAACCACAGATAAACTAACGGTGCCTGGCATGTGACCGAGATTCGAATCAAAAACACATGAATACTGGTCAAGAACATCGGAATCGGCTAGCTTATGCAGAAATTCGTCATGATTAACGGTGATGAAACCCATCAACTGAATAGCATCAACACCTAAAGTGGGCATTGAGTCTCTATCAACCACAAAAAAATCAAGCATATAAATCTATCCATTCTTCGGATTCGTGACAGGCAGTGTAGCAACCCCATTAACGCTTGTTGCCGCACCATCCTACATTTTCAGTTGTGCAGCTGATTCGCCTGTGTTGGCCTTCTTGATACAGCCTGTTGATATGACATTGACTGATGCGTCGGAGTCTAGCTGGCATCTCCTTCTTGTATCTTCTATGAGCAATTCTGCATAGATTCCTTTCTGTCTGCTTGATCCGTTGAGCCAGTTTATCACTCCGCTATCATCGTCGACCAGACTGACCTTAGGCGATCTGCACTGTCTACTGAAATAGTGCCTTTTCCGACATTTCATGCACGTCTTCCCGTAGGCTGGACACTTTTCTTTCTGGCGCAGATGTCTGCCATCGAAAAAACTGACACGAAATCATCAAGAATCGTTTTTTGTCTCTGTCCATAGCGTTTAACACCAGGTCGCGGTCTACGTTCAACGATGTCATTATTTGTTCCGTTGCCTCTTCGCTATTGCAGATGTCGATGCACTGAGCTAGCGTCAGCTTTGAAATGTTCAATAGTCTCTTCGTCATAACTGAATTCTGAATAACGATGACCATTCTGTCCCTGATGAGAGTCCCTCCGAAGCACTTGCAGAAATTGCATGACTGCAAGTTTCTTCAAAACGGTAACATACTGATTTATCGTTTCTCCGGTCTGCCGATTCCTTTCAAAAAACGGAAACCGTTCAAACGTTGCGTTTGTTTGTCCCAAACAGTATTCCTCCATTTTCCGGATGATGACGTTCGGTTCCTTTTTGTCCTCTCCATCCTCGAAGATCAAGTTTCCAAGAATTTATCTTCCTCCATTTCCGATTACATGTCGAAACATGGCCATCTGGTATTCATTACTGACCTCCGATAGATTGGCCAACAAGCAGAAATCTTCGTACTTTTCTTTCCAAAAACACCAATTGTCCGCAAGCCTATTCGTGCTGTTCACATCAAGCGGTTCAGGTGGAGCAATCGTCAGTAGGTTCGTCGTGGTGTTCTTTTTGTCAACTGCAGATTTCTTCTCTTCTGACATCATATTGAAAATCACGGCCTCCCGGAACGAAAGCAAAAACCAGTCTTCGTGGCACAAAGCAAATCTAGATTTATTGAGTTTCTATTGGTTATTTTATAGACAAGGCGTATCTGTAAAATGTAGAAATACAATTGGTGCTGTCGCTTCAGCTTTCCCATTGGTCGGCTCCACCTCGCTAGTAGCTCGTTTGTTTTAACAAGTGACGCACTTAAACAACTTGTTTTAAGCCGACGCTCGTTATAACAAAATCCGGTGCTAGAGCAGCGTGCCGTCCTGATTAGTTCCCAAGCTGACATACCAGTCTGCTCGCCTTGTCGACATTGATTGGCCGTGGTCTTCTGTGAATCCCTGGTTGACTACGTATCGATACGTTTGTCCAAACCAAACCCTTTGCACCCAACACATGCTGTGTGCGTGTCTATCGGTCAACCGATAATTGTTTGAATTCGTCATCTTGTCGACCGTGGGAAGTAATCGTACACACTCCTCTTGATCATATGTAAAGTTTCACGTCAGGTTGACTGCTCTGTATCTGCATGTGTTGTCGTTACAGTAAACCGTTTTATTGGTCTACTATCATGTTTTTACAGTACACTACAAATTCAACATAATACGTCAATTTGTTGATGAATATGTCAACGACTTTATCTCACGACTTCTCTCGACTCTACCAGACTGTGCTTACGGACAGATCTCACAGCATCTTGTCGAGCAAACAATACTTGTTCAAGGACATATTGTTGGCATTCATGATGAAAAAGTACGTGAGCGATTGGTATCCGAAGATGGATAACTCTTAAAGTAAGAGAAAGCTTGTGATATCATTCGCCAACGTACTAATGTGATCAAAGAACTTGCAGAATTTTCCTCCATGGAACCTACATTACATACTGATGTTAATCGGATGGTGCACGTCAAATATCGTGAAGGGTTTTGTTGAAGGTCAGAAGAAAATGTCTTTCCAAACGTAACGCTCGCAAGTTGCCTACTTTCCGGTCAACTAATCTAATCGATGAGAACTTGAATATTCAATGTAATAGCAATACAACAGCCAATCGTAGACTTAAAACAAGGTCGGAAACACTATTTATTGTCTTCATAAATGTGAATGAACAACATGCTGCACTCGAGCTCGATACTAGATAGGCCATCACACCGCTACCATCGGATGCCTTACTACATCTTCCAGAAATGAACCCAACTAAAATCATTGGTGATATTATACTGGTCGAACGGTGTGCGTTATCAGTGTGTGTTATCTTTGCACATGTGTCCTATAACAATTGCGCAATCTACCAACGCATCCATGTGATTAAAGGACAGGGCCCAAATGTAGTTGGTCGAGATTGGATAAAACATCCTCCTGGTATCCTGTTGAGGCTCAGTCACCATTAACTACAACTTTGAATACACGAATTTGTTCGACCAGAAGGAGTTTGAAAAGCTGTAAAATTGTGCCACATATTTACTAGTCTTACTGAAGGCCGTACGGAAGTTCCGGAAGGCCCGGATCCTGCCGTACGCTCCTCGTAATAAGATCAAAAATGAAATACGTCGACTCGAAAAAGAAGGTACAACTGAACCCGTCCAGTATTCAGACTGGGTAACGACCAGTGCCCGTATCAAAGCCCGACGGCACAGTAAGGATTCGTGGTGACCACAAAATAACTGTCACACAAATGTGTACCAGTTAAATCGTTATAGATCACCAAAAAATTGTGAGCATAAATGCATCCTTATTTAGAGGTGAACCTTTTAAAAAATTGGACTTGAGTCAAGCACACCAACCGAGTGAACTAGGTGAAGATCCGCGTCCTTGCACTACGGTTAACATTCATGTAGGATTGTCACAACCGCCTCCCATCCGGAACTAACTGTGCGCTCGTTGTATGGGTGTGCGCTCGTTATTTTCAACGTATTAATGAGTCTCTTGTTAAGGATATACTTATTATGTGCGCATACCTTGATGACATTCTGATCACCCGGCCGTAATACTGAACAGCATCTGCAGACTTTGAACTTAATCGTGATCATCATCATCATCATCAACATCATAGCAACCATGAGCCTGACCAAAAAATACTGTGGCTCAGGCCGCCGCTCACCTCAACAGTGACGTGGAATATCTTGGAAGAAAACGCTACTAAGAAGTTTGGAAATTAATAAAAGACTAAACAGAAGAATTAAAAATGGTATGGGTGCAGGTATGCCATTGACTGCGACACATCGCCATCTCGAATAGCGTTTCTAACCAGCGACTTGAGTGATCATGAGGACCCCATCCAGGCAGGCGACACCTACCCACTTTGCTCAATGGAGCAGTCAGAGTCTTCATATTTTGTGACCACGTTGTTGCTTGACCACCACGCGGTTTTACCCAACTGTTGGTGGTCTCAGCATATAATGCCCGGTACGGTAAACGATCAGATGACATACGGAGTACGTGACCCAGCCAACGCAAGCTGTGTACCGTAATTAATTGACCAATTGATTGCGCATCTCGAGCGTTCCGGAATACGCGTCGGCGAATTGCCCCAACGCTCACGCGATTAGTCCACTTAATATGGGCCAACAGGCGGAGACAACGATGGTCAAACACAGTGAGTCTGTTGATATCTTCTTTGTGAACAGGCGACGTTTCCGAGCCGTAGAGCAAAATGGAACGAACACAGGCACTATATACTCCTTCTTTCAACGACAACCGGACGTCTTTTCGACGTCACAGATGACGCAATTTGCCAAGCCAACGCGTGCCTTTACTGTCCTCGCTCATATCTCATCAGCAATATTACAAGCTGACGAGATAGTGCTACCCAAGTATGTGAAATTGTCTACAATCTCGAGCGGATTATCTGCAATAAAGAAAGTAAGAATGGAAATGCTCCAGTCTTGTAACATCACTGTACTTTGAGGGTGCGAAGCGCATTCCATGCAAACCAGTTCGGTCGTTCAACCGGTCCAGCATGGTCTGCATGTTTTCGGCAGACGGGCTAAGTAAGACAACGTTGTCCGCATACTCTAGATCGGTCAATCTAGCACCAGGAAGAAGCTCAACACGAAGTCCACTGGTATCCCGAAGAGCACCCTCCAGAGTGTCGTCCATGACAAAATTGAACGGGAAGGAGGAAATCGGACACCCTTGACGAACACCACTTGAAGTGACGAACACCCAAGACAGTTATCCATAAACTCTCACCCTGCTTGCAGAGTGAGCATACAGTAGATTCACGTATTTCCCTGGTACTCCTTTGCGAAGGAGACAGTTCGAGAGAACGTTACGAGCAACTGAGTCGAAAGCAGCCTTTAGGTCCAGAAAGACCATGACTGTCGGCTGCTCATAAGAGTGCCGATGTTCCAAGATCCGTCGCAAGGTAAAAATATGATCAACAGAACAGATCTGAACAGACTATCAGATGCAGGTTTTGTACTGAAAAGAGAAAAGTGTAAATTCCTAATACACAATGTACAGCACCTCGGATTTAAACTGTCAAAGAAAGGTCTACGATCATCAGAAGAGAAAATATGAGCTTTACTAAATGCGCCATCACCTAAAAACATGAGCGACCTTCGGTGGTTTTTAGGGACGGTAACAGTTTTATCGTTTCATACCTTTCGCACCGAATCATCTTCACTCCATTTATCAACTTCTGCAAAAAAGCGAAAGCCGTCGGACTCATGAGACCGTATTCAACATAGTTAAACATATTTCAACTTCACCACGTGTTCTACTATATTAAGATGCAGTAAAACCGATCGTACTCTCTTGCGATGCTTTTCCATACGGTCTTGGTGCCGTTCTATTGCACAAGCTTCCAGATGGATCACAACATCCCATCTCACTGCTCCCGGACGTTGAGCGTGGCAGAAAAAAATTACTCACGCCCTGACCTCGAAGTTGTGGTTATTATATTCGGTGTAAAACGGTTTCACCAATAGCCTGGACGACAGCTCAAAATGTTTACGGATTACAAGTCCCTTATTTCGTTACTGGGTGAGGAAAAAGCGATGATTCGTTGGTAACTCATCTTATCTGATTAAAACTATAAAATTCAATACACTCTCGGACGATTCACTAATGCTGCCGATGCCTAACGTAGGTTGTCATTACCAGATAAACCGTCCACATAATTCATCCCAGAAGAACTTGTGCATCTTATTCAACGCTCCAGCCATTCTCCTATTACGTCGACGGTAGGTGTATGTGGGATGGTTATAACCGTTCGAGAATGACAGAATTAAACCTTCAAAGTGTGTGCCTGCTTTGGGGAACACGTGTGGTGATTCCGAAAAGACTGGCCATCTATCCGTGATGAGCTCCATGGTGCTCACTCAGGCATTGTGAAAATTAAATCGTTATCTCGTATCTCCGCCTAGTGGCCCAAGCTGGATGGTGACAATGCATCGGTGGTTAAGTCAAGTGCATTATGCCAAGAAGACCACACTGCAGCCCCAAAGTACCAGCTGTACGTTTGGAGTTGACAAGAAACACCATGGAAGCGAATACGTTTGGACTGTTTTGTCCCGTTTGAAGGTCAAATGATTTCACTGATCGTGGATGCCCATTCCAAATGGATTGATGCACACATTCTTCCGACAGCAACAACGACTAGTACAACAGTCAAATTACGTACAACCGTCGCGACGTTTGGTATGCCAGAAACTACTGTGACCGACAGCGGTTCTGCGTAAACTAGCGCTGAAATTGCAGACTTCAATACTTCGAATGAAATCACGCATGTTACGACAGCACCCTATCACCCCGTTTCGAACGGTCTGCTTCAGCGTGCCGTTCAGACAGTGAAGAATACGTTGAAAAAAATAACTTAGTGTCCCTTTTCGTGTGCGTCTGGATCGCGGTCCACTCGTTTATCAGAATCTTGTCAACGAAGCTACCAGCAGCAATGTCACTGAACTCATATTTGATCGTCGTCTCCGTACCCGCCTGGGCTTATCCCACGAACGTCCTCAATCAATGGTAATCGTTAAACAGGAACTAACAAAAAACCGTTTCGAGATACATACCAAAGAGAGACGTGTATTTGAATTTGATCCCGTCCTTGTGCGTTTAACCACTGGGAACATGGCAATCCGCTACTGTCATAAACGCTAATGGACAAATTATACAGGCTCACCTAGATCATGTGCGCCTGTGGGCATCCCGTCTAGGGGACGCTGAGTCCCCGATAGCCCCACCACCTTATGAAAGATATGACACATCCATGACTGAGCTAACGCTTTTTTGCCAACTTACACCTGCGGCGATTCAAGCGTCAGCGTCACCCGGTAGACCGTTTTGAAGAACACTTAAACTCTGTACCATGCAGCTCAGTCGGTATTCAGGTTTCTCAGACCAACAAGACTACCTATCATCTTTGAGCTGAGGAGAGACCATTCGGAATTCTAAATTCAATGTCGGATAACATATGACTTTGCGTGTTTCCAACCTGATAAATAACATAAATACGATGCGCAAAAGGAGAATGGAACCCGGTACATACACAATGTGCACAAGACCGGACATGTCCAAAAGAAGTTGACAAATAATCCTTCGAGTTCAGTCTGTAATGGTCCGCACACTTGTACGGTCAAAACGGCTGTATACCGTCGCGTTCTGACGACACTTGCACACGACAGACCGGGCACGCGGTGTCCACGCAGTCGATGTCGTACACGCACGAGAAACCTATCCTGGCCAAAATAAATCGAGCACCCGGGCCCAGAGTCAGGATCCGGGACAAGGATGATAAATCCAGCCACAGCTCAAACAAAATCGAAACACTAGTGAAGTGTGAGAATAACGTTCCACTCACCAGTTGAACCATACACACTATATTCATGTGGCTGACCAATCGGACCGTGGTTTGGTTCAAGTGAACTTCACTCGCATCTGCAATCAAGTGGACTGGCCTCTGATTCACGCACACAGCAGCCGGGTAACGACAAAACGGGGAGAATGTTCACATTCTTGTTCAGTAAGGCAACTGTGGGCACTATAGAACTAGGTCATGGAACAGTCAAGACTTTATAAATCGTGCCATGATTATATGTAAGTAAATAGAAAATAAATGTTTTAGATTCGATGTGAGAATGTGTAGTTGGTATGCCCTAACCTACCTGAAATAGGGAGGCCAGCAAACCACCCCGTACCCACCGCAACAACACATGAAGCGGTTCCAAAAAGGCGATCAGCTGAACAAGTACAAGTCGATCGATAACCATTCCGTACCAATCGTTTTTAGCAGTGTCGCCACCAGTGAGTAGAAAGCGTACAAGCATTCCACACACACAGAGGAACCCAGCAAACTGCAACATGTTGAATAACAGCAGATATATTGTGAGCGGATTCTTCAGAACTAGGGCAGGAAAGAGGGCGGGAAAGAGTGGTCCGTTTGAAACTATAATCACTGCAGTAAACATTATACCAGCTAAAATGAGTCGAGGAAATTCACAATAGCGACACAGTTATAAATCAAACAAATTTTCAATGTTTTCCATTGATCACTAGGAACAACGACCAAGATACGGTTCAAGGTCATACTTCAGCAGACCCTTAATCAACTAAATGGCTTAAATTCGAACACCAAATCAGTTATATTCATAAGCGCTTAAATACTTATTAAGACCCGGTTCCGCACACTGACGGCAAAACAGAAATACTGACTTCTATGGGCATGAATCTAGACACCAACGAATACCAATTAGTCAGGAGAAAAGACTGAAAACTCACTTTTGATAAAAGCTTCCCATTCCTCCTCATCCTCCAGCGCTTTCATTTCCGCATTATGACGCTCCTGAAATCCAGGTATAGGGATAAATGAAGAAAATGCTTATGGATCATAAAAACTACGCTTTTTATTACAAAGCAAACAAAAACACATGTTTTATATATGAAATGAAACAGCTTTATCCAGCTCAAATGCAGGATCACTTCAGCCCACTTGAAGACACTCACTCTTTCCTCCTTCGTTGGATGGATCACTTTGACTCCCAAGTTGACGTTCTCCGTGTCGCTCTGTTCCAAATCAGACACATCGAACTGATAGAGGTCAAAGTCTAGTCGAGCCCATGGGAGACGTTCCGATTGGATTGTCAAACGTGACCACGTTTCCCTGAGCTCTTTACGCAATCTGATTACCACAGCCCGACCAGTAATTGTGTAACGGCTTTGCTGGAGCAGAAAGGAATTTTTTTAAATGGGTAAACGCAGTGGGAAGCATATGGATTGTAAAAGTGATCGCATTATATACGAGAAAGACGCTCGCTTAGAAGTCACCCAAAACAGCACACTATTCATGGTAACTATGACTCCAGCTAACGTTGGACTCGATTGCGACCTGTTGTGTCTGTTTTCACGAAGCTATCGGCCTCGTTATCGCTTAGTATGAGACACCAATAGCGGATGTTGAACAGTGATGGCTATTCGCCAATAATCCACCAACATACTTGATAGTCTCTTCTAAAGTGAACCGCGTGGATTTTTGGAACAGTGAAGATAGCAGATCGTTCGTGTCCAACCGACTCAGGTGTGCGCGACACCGGTCCAACTCAAGCATCCAGATTTGCCAATTCAATGCCCCATGAGAATTACCGAAAACAGCTGTTCGCATAACTGACTTCTTATGAATTCTATGGGAATCTGGAAACAATGCAAAAATGTCTTCGCATTTTTAAAACCAACACTTGAAATGCACACCCGAGGTCTGATGAAAAATCGAAATCGCAGATCGAACTCCGAGTGGACACATACATAACTACTCGCCAGTATTAGGAACCGGATCTTGGAGATAGTATTTGTGTTAGCGCCTCAATGAGTTGCATCTTGGACTGCTCCAAATACTTCTACTGGTGCTGCTGAAAGAAGATTCAAAATCGCTCGAAAATGTGGATTACGGCTGCCAACCGTTATATCACCGTAACCTCAACGATAAGTCAACCGCCGGGTACAAAACTCTCAATATCAAGACGCTCGGAGCCCCAATCACCGAAAGTGTCAACCAAACACACCAAAGAGAGAGCATGAAAAGCCAGTCTGTTCGTCTCTTGTAAAATTTCTGTATAAAGGTTCTGTATTTATGGATTACAAATAACCTTCGAGGAAAAACGGAAGATCAACTACCTTCTAGAGACGCCCCAAGACATTTGATTGATTGACTGACGTTAAGTCAGCGTATTTCAGCGCAAAGCGACGATTGGATGCATTGTACACTAAATCTAACTTCAGACTTGAAATGTGCGGTTAGAATTTGTCCACCTCAACGTAGCCAGCGAAATGAAAGATCAATAGATGGATAGAAATGCATAAAACGGATATACAAAATGGGCCAGCAAAATAATACAAATTCGCAAGCTCGACAACGGGTACACGCTCAGAGTTGTTTGCAACAAACTGTCGTTTAGGGGCGTTTTCAACCGGTGAGTTGGATGGTCGCACATCCTCCAAGTAAGCAAGCAAAACGGTAGTCAAGGTTTTCATATCACGTGGCCCAGTCATCACCTGGCCGCCTTGCGATTTCTTTCAACCAGCAGCGGCCACATTGAACAACGTGCAATATGGCAGCCGCTTTAACGGCATGCGAAAATTGTGATCTGGTCGGTGCAAAAAATGTAGTCCCGCTATCTAGGTTATCAGTCATGAACAAGGTTTTCCAGATGCACGACAAGGAACTGTCGCCACGGTCACGCAATCAACCCATGTGAGACTGAATAGCAAACATAATTGCACCCTCCAAACGAGTGGATCAGACTGTGGTCAACAGAACAGGAGTGATCATATGCATACATCGTAGCCCCCTTCAATCGACACTCGGAAGCCTGCGACGTCACAAATGACGAAGATCCTCACAGACACCTCAATAGCACTACCATAAGCCAGTGAGACCACACTGTCCAGACAGGCGAAACGATTAACGCTCCCGGATGACCTGCAGGCAATAACAAAGATACGGGCAGAGTCAAGCAAATCTTTCAAGGGCACTTTGAAAATGCTGCTAAATAGCATCCATCTGTCTCGAAAGACAGTGGGTTACTGTTCTCCATAGACGAGCCCACAGCTCCCGTGGTTCTATCAGAGACAACAATAATAATAGCAATAACAACAATAAGAATAAGAACAAAAGTATTCGCAAACCACAACTATTTATCATGAACGTTACTATTTGAGAACAACCAGCAAACAAACAGCAGTGTTTGTTGGTGGCGTTTCACTTTGATTTGGGAAATTTCAAAAGCCAGGGGGAATTTAAATGCCATTAAACTACATAAACGACTGCATGCATGTTCTTACAAAATCACGAATACTAAACTGAGTGATTACAGAAGTGGATGAACAATTGATCATTATGTTCAAGATAGTTGCGTGACAGAGAAGTCCTTCAGACCAAGTGTACTGACACCATAGTTAGGACAGTTACAGGTTAGTATAGGCGTCAGCAATTACATCACTTTGGAAGTACAAATAATTATTGCCTAAAGAATAGACGAACGCAGGCGGTAAGTTTACGTGAGCACCTGAACCCGAAGGGGTCGAATCATCTTCATGCACTGGTCGGTGAGACGTTTGCAACTGAAACGCCATGCTCGATGAACAAGTGTACACACGAGCAGCGGTTAATTTCAGCGCAATCTGAAATCTAAAGGAACAACAAAAAACGTTAGATGGATATTCCAGATATCCCATCGATTCCAGAAGGCACACTAACGAACCTCCACGTTACTGAGAGTATAACACCCTGGTAAAAAAAAACCAATGCGTTCAGATGTCCCAACTCCGTAACACAGACCAAAGCAAATGTCCTGTCGTGAATAAACCGAAGTTTAAAAATCCAACCGCCTGTAAACTCTGAGTACAACAATGGTAGGGAAGAAGACTAACGATTTAGTGACTAACCTGAGCAATCACGGGCAAAAAATAGTCTAGCTTGAATTCATAAGGTCCACGTCCGTGGGATCCATTCCCAATGGCCGAAAAAGTCAGTGTTTCATCCTCAATATTGACTTTTACATTCTAACAAGATCAAAATGGGAAACAGACAGTTCCATTAAGTACCTCGACATCACTAAGTTGAACCGAAAGATATACATGCGTTTCATTTTGTCCCCATTTCACAAACGGATGAACAGGCGTGGATGAACTCATCTGAAAACGGAAAAGACAGAAACTACGGTAAAACAGGCCCAAAATTGACATCTCATTAGTTTAAATGCTAGCTCAGAAGAAAACCACATGTGTACAATGGAGTATACACAGGCCAAAACAGTGCCTGGATGGACAACGAGATAATGGATGTACTGCGTGAGATAAAAACTGAAAAAATGAGGATCAGAAAATCAGCCCAAGGATCTTCGTGATTCAACGACAGTAGTAACGAAGATATTCAAGAAAAATGGTCGCAGAACCCGACCACAGTTCAATTGGTGGGTCTATACGATTCTATTCTTAAAAAACGCCAGATTGACAGGTAACATAGGCAGTGTGGAAAGACACCCAGAGGGACAGTTTCAAAACATCCGACACACTCGCGTCACCTCGCCAATCTATGAAATCACATACGAGAGTAAAGTCGAAGTCAACATGGAAGCATCATAGCCGTCTCAATCGATGCTTGAAGAGTGCAAGGATGACAAGATTATTTGCCCACATTCAAATATTAATGTTTAAAGTGTCAAATGTCTTATCCATTTAGGACGATGAACTAGCAATGCTAGTTCACTTATTTCATCAGACATTCAACCGGCAGCAAACGGCCGTACATAGACTTAGACAAGATAAATGATCGTACGCGAAGGAAAGAGTATGTAACTACCTGAGAGCAGAGGGTTTCTTCTTACTCAGCATTGACCATCGAAAGGAGAAGACATTCCTATCATACGGATTGAGTGGCAACAGCTCTGCAAGAAGTGAATAAAGAAGTGGCTCCCTAATCGCCACAAGAAATAGATAAACTCAGCAGACCAGTTAGTGAGATCAGCTTTATACGAAATGTCCTCATAAACGGCATCACCTTGTTTGTCGCGCTGACCATAATTCATGATCCGGAAGTTGGGCTGGAGCTCACGACTGGGAGTTAAATGCACGGCATAGGTTACAGTAGTAAAGTCATCGATATAGTTTCTTATAGTAAAATGTGGCCGTCTTTTAAGTTACAGTCCTAGGAATAGTGATGTTGTGGAAATGATGCGGTACTACAGGTAACGCTGCTTGTATTGTACTAACACCTGCGCCCCATATTTCATATTCGTTACAATCAGTCTTGAGTTCACAGTCATCATTTTTGTTTCGTAAACTGCGACATTAAAATCAAGGACACTACACAAGGTTCACCACAAACATAAGGTGAATGAAACATTGTCTAACAAAACTGCCTCGTGAAAATAGAGACCGGAATTCAATTCCGGGCCGTTATGAACTACTGGTGGGAGCTAACTCGAACTTCGTGCTTGCTTTCACAAGGGACTTGAGGTGCGTTCCTGTTACGGCTCACTAGTGGTGAATACCTTTGAAGCGACCGGGAGTTGAACTCTCATCCACATTCTCATGAGGTGATTCGCAGTGTGCCATTCAGATCACAATAAGTACGACCTGACTATCACATTTGAACACTCAGCTACCCTTACTTGATAACAATGGTCAGAGTGTTTGATGGCTTCGATAGGAAACAGTTACTGAGCACAGCTTTTTGCAGAAAGGACGCCATTGGTTTAAATACTCCGCCATTTCCAGCAGTAACCAACAAGAGAATAACTTCGTCCTTGAAGTCCTGATCAGAGAACCGGTGACGCGCTGGTTGCACGCGGTCTGCTAGAGACTGGACACTTTCACATGCTTAGGTGATATAATCTCGTCAGCTTGTAATGTTAGTGAAAATATATATCGGCAAGGATATATATATATATATATATATATCGGTAAGGATGGCAGAGGCACGAGTTGCCTTTGCTAACCTACGTCACCTGTGGCATCAAAAAGACATCCGGCTGTCACCGAAAACGAAGGGTATACAATGATTGTGTATGTTCCGTTTTGCCCTATGGTTCGGACAAAGATGTCAACAGATACGCCGTGTTCGATCATCGTTGTCTCCGCCAACTAACCCATATTATGTAAACTGACCGCGTGAACAGTACGGCCGTCCGCGGGCGCGTATTCCAAAACGCTCAGGACGCGCGATCAATCGATCAACTATTCACGTCGCACAACCTACGATGGTTGGTCACGCACTCCGTATGCAAAGTGATCGTTTACCGTACCGGACATTATATACTGAGAACACCAACAGTTGGATGAAACCGCATAGTAGTCAAGCAACGAAGTGGGCACTAAATATGAAGAACCTGACTGCTTCAGTGGGTAGGTTTCGCCTGCCTGGTTGGGGTTGTCGTAATCACTCAAATCGCCGATTAGAAATGTTATTCGAGATGACGATGTGCTTCAGTCAATGACATACCTATATTCACACCATTTCTAGTTCTTCCGCTCAGTCTTCTTTTATTAATGTTCACTCATCTTATTAACGTTTTCTTCTAGGATATTCCACGTCACTGTTGAGGTGGGCGGCAGTCCGAGCCACAATATCTTCTGGTCAGGATCAAGGTCGTTATGATGAACCAAACCACACCTTAACTTTGGAACCTTCATCCTTCAAACTCAGATCAAACACCGATCAGCAGACTGCTGCTCCCAACCAAGTCCAGATAGTATGAAAAGCGCACAGCGCGGCAAGGGACGGAGTGATATTGATAGAGTATATCTCAGCCACCGAAGTGTAGTGATACGGATGCGTTCAGCTATTCTTGTGGCTCATTTTCCCCCACACAGGAACACAGCAGCTATCTAAAACAGTCTGACACCTTTTAAACACCGTTCACAAGAACAAGTCAAGTTTGGCCATCACGGCCACTGATTTCGTTAGATAACCAACCTTCATCAGTAAAATTACCCCGATAAAGAAAACTAATTGAAGAACTATAAGCAAGGGTGATGAACAAAGAAGTGAGTTCCCGTCAATAATGGAGCAGAACTTCACACATCGTTGTGGCGAAGTATAGGCCGAAACAATAAACTAATGTCGCCAGTCTGCCAAGGACGTCTTGTGTTGCCCGTGTTCCATTACAGATTAAAGCTACATTGTCCAACAAAGCTAGTGCAGACTGATAAAATGGGGTTGGTTGAGCTGACCTAGGTCAGAGGAACGGTTAACGAATCTACTGCCACCAACAAATTAAATTAAAGGCACGCCCAAGCCTGTCATAGACGGTGCACGGTTGAAATTAGGCATAGCAACTGCATCAAATAGTCTTAGTAAGTTTTGGAAAATGTTTTATGATAGTGCACACTGAGTAGGTACATCGTAGTTGGAAGAAGACACTCGCTGGTGTTCCGGGGCTCATGGAACAATCTGAAACAACAAGCATCCTGTTTCTCTAACTCGTGAAACTAACTGGCCAAATATGATCGGGGGTAGGAAACGTCAAATTAGAACTAAATAAAGCAAGCTTTTTCGATTTATGCCTCACGGATTCATTCCAAGTAATCACTGTCGGACAGGATATGAATTGTGCTGTCTGAAATGATTCATGAAAATGTCAAATCCTTACAACAACGCCTGTATATTTTATAAATCATATGTACATATTCCAGTTTTCTCGATTTAAGGTTGGTAGCCTGAGACGCTAGGTGAGATGGCGGCTAACCGAGCTCACTGGTGTGAATGTTGTCGTTGTTTGTCCAAGTTGTCTGTGAAGTGAGTGCATTTAATGACGGGGGTAATAAAAGCCGTAAGAAAGCTGTCTTGCTGATGACGCCTTACTTTCAATTACAACTCGGTTGTTTTGTCTGCAAGGTGTAGGCATCTTGATGTTGTATGTTTGAATATAGACGTAGCTAGTTTCTGTAGTGAGGTTCTCTCCCTTTCTTTTCCCTCCCCTCTTCCCATATAGGGTCATTTTTTCCCCGTGGTTGTGTGGCAGTTAAGCATCAGCATGAACCACCGATGTATTGCTGTCTATGATAATCATGATGTCCCCTGTAGCGTTCATTTCCAAGTTCAAATTTACATTTATTCCATCTCAGCTCATATAGGGGACACCAACATTTGCCCCCATGTTGTAACTCCTTTAGTCATATGTCTTCAGTATTTGGTCGCCTTGCAAACCTAGATCATACAAACGAGGAGTACCTAATTTTGTTCCCCAGAGACGAAGGCTACAATTTCACACCAGCATATCTTCCGATTAGCCGGCCAGCGGAGCCATAAGGGTTTCCAATTACACTCCACTCGGTCTTGTTTATTCGGGTTAATACAGCACACTGGATGCAAATGAAACCGCCGAGAGTATTTTCGCCAGTCTGCATCGGCGTAGGGCGCTACAGCAGATTAATCCAGAAACAGACACCGTCAACCTAACTATGATACCCCTGAAAGGTGAATGAGTATTATTCGCGGTAAGGTTTCCCAAGCTCGCATTAGACCTTACACCAGAGTGTACGATCTCACCAATCC
>LUCH01007073.1:4286-26942 GCA_013368495.1 Paragonimus heterotremus
AACCGTAGGACATAAAGTTATATGTAATCTTAAAAAGCTACATGTTGCCAAATTATTAGTTTGCAACTCGATGGAAAATAGAGAGAAAACAAAAAGAACTTTATTGGGTGTATTGTCTAATTTTACTGTACGAACTGGGAAGTATACGCAGTCTATGAGCAGAGGCTCTTGCAGGCAGATACCTGGTAAATTGTTTCGTAATATCACGAATTACAGTGGTGGTGAACACGTCACGGCACGTTATGCGATGAATGAAAGGTGGGTTTATTGCAAAATCACGTCATCTTTCCAAGTGGCTAGAGAAGATGATGTCAGTGAATTACGTGAAAAACAAGAGGTGGTTGGCTGAGAGACGCAAAGTTGAGAAACGTTTTTATTAAGAATATAACGAAGGTGTTAGAGGGGGACAATAAAGCCAATGTGATTACATCTATCTCCAAACGAATAGCTTCAGCCTTTGGAAGAAAAACGTCAGCAACCTGCTGAAACCAGCAAAAATTTCTCTAGATAATACAACCGGGAGACAGTCAACAGAATTAGACGTTCGTCAAAGCAATATGTTTGAAAGCTAACTACTTTAAAAATTTCGTCCATTTTCATCCATTTTCTGAGTATTCAACTTATTCTTTTGGCTCATTACTTAGAAATTATTCAGCAGCAGCAGCAGAATAGACGAATGTACGAGTTTAGGATATAATTTCATATTTCACACATAAGGCAGAGAAAAGGACAAAATGTAAGCCTTTGAAATAATTCCAGCCATGTTTATCGGCGCACATGATTCGCGACCATTCTACGCGATGGTATGAAAACGTTGAGAGTGAAAACGTTTGACAACCTTAAGATAAACGAAGTTCGTTTTCCCCCATAGGACAAACAGTATTGAAAAATACTCTCCAGTTTTCCAAAGGCGCTACCGTGTTCTGTCTCTCAAGGAGCACAAACTAGTCACTCCCATCTATTACTCGGTAGGTTGAGTGAAATAACCAACATGAGCATCAGTTGCCGTTTATGTGAGCTGAGCAGCGGACTGCAATGTTAAACTGCCTGTAATAATGGACCGTTCTTCAATGCTGTGTAGACCAAAGAAAACAAGCAATCGGCTTGTACCTATAAGGTTTCTTTCCTGAACGGTGGTCACACAGAATACTCTAATAAACAGACTGTTGTGCATAGATTTATATACCTTTTGCAAGATGTCTGTTAGTGGTTTAGCCAAGCATTTAACACAGATCATCAGTAAATCTGATAAACTTCTGTGTACCACAAAAGATGCTGGGTAAGACCAGTCACGTTCACCAACTTGACCTCCAGTGAAAAACGCGAAAATCCTCCTGTATAACACCATTGTTTCGATTATACCGACGACAGTCGCTAACGCCAATGACCGACCGGAAGCAAAACTGATTTCACTCCTGGGATTCACATTTTAGCATGATTTGTTAAGCGTTCCAGCTGGGGACGAATATGTGTAGTTTTATGTTCGAAGACGTTTGAGTGAAAAATTGGAATATCTGTTGACTCAAATATTTCAAATTGGACATCACTCATATTTGATCGCATCCTTTACATTCAAACAGAATTTCTAGCCGGTTTCTTTCTAAATGAAGAACTGGACTCGAGTTTCGCTTTCGGAAGAACTCGTCAGTAATGCATATCTTTACCAGGGCGACCAGTAGGACGCCAGCCACACTTTCATGAAACAACGATGTTAATCACTGCACCATTGGCCTCACATTTGACATTGCCGTATTATCAAGTCTGAAAGATCAAAGACGTTAGCTTGTGTGGGATGATCAGTTTACCCGATTGTTTCGATAGGAAACACAGTAAGTGTCCCGTTAACTTCAATCCGTGACCCTGCATTAGGACTTCCGACACAGGTTGAAATCTCATCTCACTAGACCTGCTAGACAATAATTTAAATTACTCGTGACGCTGATGAGACTGATGAGACTACTGACTAGTTCTAACAAGAACGAAACTCGAGTCCAGTGTTCTTTTTCGAAGAAGGCTGGCTAGAGAGCACACCTGAGTGCAAAAGCTGCACTCTACTCTGAGTGATGGTCAACGTGGAATTAATCAAATCCCGGACTGCTCATCACAGATCAGTATATGGATTCAGGTTATTCCAATGCCGAATATCCAATTATTTCATAATATCGTAAACTAATTATCGATCAGAGTAATGTTAACCATCACTGGTCAGTCTATGGATTCAGGTTATTCCAATATCCAATACTTAATTATTTCATAATATCACTTATCTATTATCATTTATAATAATATTAATCAACTGCGCTTGTTGGTCACGTGGAACATCAACTCAGATGCTAAGTATTTCAAGTTGTGGTGTCTGCTTCACACGAGACGACCCTCAAATTCCATCACATTAGGTCAAAGCATTCAGATAGAAATTTCGGTCAGACTCATTCAACGCGATGCGATAACTTTTCTCAGTTCAGAACACATCATTATTGCATGATCTTGTCGCGGTCGGAATTCGAACTCTGGTCTATACACATATGTGACAACCTTGGATGTTGCTGCTCCATAGATTTTGTATGTTAACCGCGTCGAATTATCATATACAAATGTACAGTTGCATTTACTGATCAGACTGACCGCTAAACCTGAGAGAAAACGCACTAACCATTCTGATATCTCTAATCAATGAGCTAACCAGCAAGATTTTTCATTCAAGTTGAAAACTAAGATTTTATCTTGAACGCCGTGTAAGTACTCAAACTAGGTGTGGTTGACCGAAATATCAGTACACACGAGAAATTCGTCAGTAAACATGAATTGTGCTCATCTCGTTTTGATCAAAATCTACCTATTCACATGCGTATCTGTGGCTCAACATTAATCTCACTTAGAACTGTTAATCTGATTTTCGCACACAAGGCGTGAAACGTGAGTGTCAAATCATTTGGAGCGGCGAGTGTATACAGTTCAACTTTCCCACAAACCTATAATTGGAAATGTCATTTCACTCGCGAATCGATTGCAATAAATTGAAAACTATACCTTTAGACAACACTGAACAATCGCATTTGGTTTAAAAACACAAAGTTTTGATCTTCATTCTAGATGATCAGTTAATTTTCATTCCATACTGACGGCCACTGTGATATCAATGGACCATCACGGATTGATTGGTGATTCGCGAATACAAGCCACATTGACTTGTGTTGACCACAGCGCCACTGACACCACATTAGGCACGACCAAATGTACCAGTGTACGTTGGTTCCCAATACTCATGATAGTTCAGCATGATGCGAATTTTTGTGCATGACCTTGTGTCCTATGCTTATCTGCCTCCTGCCGTGTTTCTGTTCCCATTGATTACATATATGTTTGTGTTCAGGTTGCAGGGCAGGACTGTCAGAAAAACTGCGCAAACTGCGTCTTCCGAATATCTGGTCAAACTTCTTAGAGGAAATTTATTGCGAGTAAGTTTTGTTTGTGGGTAAATCGTGGCTCAAACAATGACCGACGGCTATAGTGGACAATCAAGTATTCAGCATAATCTTGAGTTTTGTGATTGCCAATCAAATAAATTTGCCAAGTTCAGCGCCAGTCGGGACAAGCTTACCATAACCACCACGACCCTTCGGGTTATAACTACTGATGTCAGTTGTGCAAAGTCTTGCAATTAAAGTCATCCATTTTATACCCCCATCCGACAGCATTAGTTTTTTTTCAACTGCATACGCATTCAATGGGGTAATTCGGCCTGACTGAGCTAACCATCAACTGTCCAAACTATGCTCTCCAGTTAGGGTTCACGAGTGTGGTCTGACTATCTGGTCGGTCGATTTGTTCTCACGCCGTAACCAACAGTCCCTAACTGTTTGAACAAATGCGGGTCGACCATATTAAGGCAGCACCTTTACGGTCGACCCCATTCATGCTGTGATCAAACCAACACCTTATCTTACATCTTCGTTATCGATCTATCTTCCACGGGATTACAACTAATCATTGCCGTACATTTCTCGTATTATCGCTGTACCAACCGATTCAAAGCTGCAAGTTGTAAACGACAGAACTTAAACTTCTCATTTCAAAGGCTGGCAGTTTCAACACGGTCTAGGGGTAAATCCCATACGAGTTATGCAAGCAAAAATCCCTGATGGAAAACCTAACTGGCATCTGTCAAATCTCGTCAATCAGTTCCCTAAACACAGTAAGCCCTTCTGATAAGCTCCTCACACATACTGTTTTGTAAATTCCTCAACTAAAATCAACCCATTAAACACACCAAATTGCTGATTTTCCTCCTAAAGAACCTGCTGAAGATAACTGCCGGAATTCAGAAATTCCACAAAACTGAGAACAATCTCACATTGTTTGGACAAACTCACAGACGTTTATCGCGTTGATGCCAAAGTATTCGATTTACGTGTTCAATTGACGGCGCCTTCTTGGGGGCCAACCTCGTCATCAGCATTGGCCAGTTTGTGAGTTTGGGTTGGTTTTAAAGACTCTCTGTTTGGTTGTTTTATCTGATTGCACAAAACATAATAAGAAGCTGCAGAATTTCTGTATCAGAGTCACAACTAACGTAATCGTTCTCAAAAGGCTGTAATACTTTTAATTCAATCGTTAGAAACGACATGCACTAGGAAATCCGGAAAGTAGACACAAGTTGTCCCCTCGATGTTCTTTGATCGGCCTGGGTTGTTTCGGTTGGACCTTCAACTCTTCGGAAGATAAGAACGGTGACTTATGCATTTGTCGGTACCACAACAGTTGTTTGAGGCTCAAACCTCACCAGTATCAAGTGGGTGTTAACTAAAGTACAAACCACTTTCAATGCACGGATTCTTGAACCAAATCTACCTAACAGTGTATCCTGCAGCAAGTTTTTCTAAAGTGAGTGAGCTTTGCTTACTAACAATTCAGAGGTTGACGACAGATTAACCAACTACAAGCCTGACTCACACAGAACTGACCGTGGACGTCTGCACCTCATGTCCAACATCCCCAATAATGAAAGCATTACTTCCGATGTAAAATTGTAACTACTCCAGCGTCTGCGTCGAGCACTGTTCCTATTGCGGTTAGTCAAATGAACATAGCAAACTATGTCATCGTCGTTTGTAAATGGATGCCGATATCACTTGGTCTTGCTGAAACGAATAGCGAAGCTAGCGGCTCCCAGATCCCGACGACCACGATGGGGGAAATGTCTCTAACTTTGCCCTATGAGGCCAAGAAAACTAACAGAAAGGGAACGATCTAGAAACGTCACTTTGAACAATTCTAGCATTTTCGTGATTAAACCCCAGTCGTCAGCAGTCATAGTAACTTCATTAACAAATGCACTCGAACAGCATATTCTAAATGACTTTGGGCTGCTCACATTCGTCACCTTCGCGGACAGCAGTGGAATGGCAAGCACATAAATGATGTACTCAAACGATCTCACGCGCGACGATTTTTAAGGGATCTTAGCGTTGTTTTTTTAATTTGACGAAGCATGAATCGAAGTTTCACAAGAAATGCATAACATATTGGTTTGATTAGGTTTTAAAGTGTGCAACAAAGCAGGTGACCCAAAGCTAACATAAATGGATGATATATCAAATAGCGCCACATCCACAAGACATGTAGTGGAAAGTTGTCCCCTCTGTTACTTAAGAGTACCCTGCATCTTTATGTCTTGATTACAAATCCACAGGAGCTGAAATAAACCTCAGGAGAGACTTGAATCCGGGTGAACGCTTGAATCGCAGTGAGACTGCTGAAGAACTATGGTTATGGCTGAATTTTCCGGGTTTTTGAACAGTTTGTCCAAGGTTTTCTTATTGCAGGGGCATCCAGCGTTTATAGTCCATAGCCGAAAAAGGTGGATTTAACTATTTTCAGGTGATATTCGGCGTGGTACACGCAAAGAAGACAAGCTGTTAGACAGCAGTGTGCAGTTGATGTCAGTATGCCACATATCCGTGCACTCTTCAGAATACGGTCATCATCCGATGGACAGGACAGCGACCCGCTTATTAGGGGCCACACATTGTTCAGTTCTGATCGAATCCCTCAACATTATTATCGTCCACAAATGTCCCAATTCCAATCAGCCCGATGTTCTGCTGTTAAACTGTGTGCACAAATGGAAGAGATATTTGATTGTTGGAACCATTAATCCAACAGAAGTATACCAAAATCTCGTCTTCTTCTCAGTTTCAACAGACAGCTTCGCAAGTGACCTATTAAATCTTACAATTCAGGTGGGGTTTTGACCAGTCAACCATAAATAAAGAATAGAACCCTGCCAACACAGGATAGCGTGTTCGGGAAATTCATCGACCTCGTATATGATTTAGTTTACCAGTAACCGTTAGGTTAAAACAAATATGCTATCGCGTGGGGTCACTGTTATGTGGTCAGTCTTGTTCCCTCAATATTCAGATGGTGGCATTTGAATGGCTGTCATTGCCAGTCATTTTTGAACACAGACAAAATCGTACGAAGGCTACAGGGCAGACGTTTCACAGCTGGACTGCTTGTTTGGAAGCTACACATACTTCACGTGATCCTATCACTCGAACACCTCGTTAGGTTGCTCGAGAGGTCGAAACGTCGATTAGAAAATAAGTCAAGACTAGAGATTATATGTAGGTGCCCTCGAAGTAACCATCCCCAGGTTTACAAGGTATCCCCAGATTCTGGCCATCGATTCCCCAGAGCTGTCACGTTCCCGTACGAAGAGGAAATAATCAACACTACCATCATTATCCAAACGCATTTTTTGAGACGATTCAAGAGTCATGAATTGCGCATGACCCTGAAACCGGTGCTCACGGGTCAAAGTAGAATTATTGCTTAATCTGACTTCAATACGCGGCACTTATTGGAAGGACGGGAAGTATGCATTTTCATGTTGAAGCCTTTCGCTTTGTCCGATGAACCAGAAACAAAAATCAATGCGTGTCCCATCACGCTTAACACTAAAATCTTCAGCACCAAGACTTTTGGGATCGTTACGAGAGCAAAACATCACCTGAATCACCAGACCAGACAAACATTGAGTAAATTTGCTCCGCAAATTTGCTTGATCAACATTGTAGCCGGGATCCTCAAAAGATTGTTGAAAGAAAAGTTATCGAATTAGGTCTCGCCTGCAGCATGTTTCTTAGCTCAGTTCAACGTACATTCGGGCGCGAACGACTTTGTCTGGCGAGTCTTGTTAATACAAAGAAGAAAAGATTTAGTGCGATGGACCATGTTTATACCATGGACGTGGTGCTAATTTGAATCTAATATGAAATCTGACAAGTTGCTGCATTAGATGCTTACTAGAAAACTACACTGCTTTAGACGGAAGGAGAATACCTCATTCTGAATATCCCCATTTTTACGATTCAGAGAGCAACCTGTGAGTGTTGGATTATTCATTTCCACTTAGCATGTTGCTATCAGTAAGATGCTTCACATTTAATTTTCCGAGCACCAACAAATATGTGGTGCTGTGCGTTGGTTTAGATACAGCTGTCATAGTCATCTATTCGTCCGGATGCAGAGTGTTTCTATTGTAGGTCATCAGGCACACCTCGGCTTAATTTTCTAGACTAGCAGCCGATTACAACAAACTACTACTGTAAGTTTTAGTGAATTGTTAATGGTTTGCCAAGGTTTCCAGAACTTGGTGTTTGGTAATTTCCACAAGCTCATTACTGCGTTTGTGAGAAGGTACCTTGGGTATGAGTCGAGATAACTCCGTCGTGTCTACTATATTGCAGATTGCAGTTTATGTAAATCCCCGGACATTGCACAATGTGAAATGTCTATCAGTCCCACAGAATCCGAATAGACCAGGTGTGTATTTATCATATATTGGCATGGATAGGTAAAACTTATCGCAGACTGAAACCTCCCATTCATCTTGTTATGTACGGCGATTTTTACTGACCTGGCTGGCCGTAACTATCTATTTTATTCAGGCATCACAATGTTCCGATCACCTGGGGATGGAAACCCACCTACCCAACATGATATCCATCAATGGAATTTTAACCCAAAAGAACTAATGCTCGTGCAGTATGTCGCAAACTTTCACCGTAACCTAGTGTTCCATATTTTCCGTTTCGCTTTTATTATACGTTTGGTTTTCACCATGTCACATTTTATCTAACATAGCTCTTGCTTATCATCTGACCTTCTGCTCAACCTTAGTGCTAGTTTGTCATTCGGCATTCATGCAGCCTGACTTACTGTCCGCTTCAGATTTATCTGACCCCTCTTTCACCTCGTGGTTAGTAATTGCGGACTTCTGTGTCAGTCAAAAGTTTGATCCGCTTTTGGAATTTAAGGGGGAAAACTTGGTTGTAGGTAGACAACTGTCACCTCCTTTATTCCACTGACCATGTGCCCGTAGGAAGTACTCCTAAACTTTCGATTCCATCTGAACCAAAACCTAGTCGTTTCTTTTCCTGCGTGTACTGAGGATTGATCTAGATGAAATCGAAACGTGTGACGAGTTTTTAATAGATTATACTGAAAATATCATCTCCACTTTGAACAAAATGAATTGGATTCGTTGAAATGTCTTGTGTGTCATTCTTTTCAACAGGAACCATTGCAGACAAGCTTTTGATTACGTTGACAGCCAACTGTCCGCTTCAGATTTGCAAACCTGGTCAACCATTCCACATCCACTTGAAACCCTAGCAAGCATGAACCATTCGATAGGCACGTGTGAATCACTCCAACACATTCACCAACACTCCACCCTCCCCCAATAGATTGTGATCCGTACCACTCCTGAGATATTTTGGATGACCTATTTCGCACGTCATAATTTTCATATATAACACGCATGTACCCTACGTGATTGTAAATGTTTGATGAGAATTACTGAAAACAGCTGTTTGTAAATTTGACTTCTTATGATAGAAAATTACGTAGATTATATCGCCTAGCGTGAATATGATTCAGCTGGCAGCTGTGGCGACATCTACAGTACACACAAAATTGTTTATGTATATATAGTTTGTCAAAGACAAAGATAAAACGCCAATTATTTTAACTGTGTTCGATTATTTTCATGTAGTTTAATGACCAATGCAATGCGGCCAAAACGTTGGAAGCCCAAGGGTTTTAAAGTCTGTCGAGCTGAATATGTTCAACGCACTGCTAATGGAGGACAACGGATCATTAAATAAATCAGCCTATACGTCATTAAAAACCTAGTGTGTGTACAGAATTAAGACATCTCAACCAGCTTGAAATAGCTCACCGGTCCACGATATTTTCGAGAAGACTGAAATGTTACCCATTACTGAGACAATCTTCCGTGGTTGATTTGGATCCTTCCTTATCGAAAGATCGTTTCCTCTGACAGTGAGGGCCGAATCTAGCTCGCTTCTGTACACTGCACCAGTCGACGTTTGTTCCCAATGCCGTCTTTCTACTGTTATTAACATGGCAAGTGTCGTTAAAAATGTAGGAATACGTGACCCCAATATTTCAGTCTGCTGATGCGTTTCGTTTTCGCTTCTTTTACAGCGCTGTGGTTCGATCTAACACTTGATAGCTTTCTTCGAGTTTGTACATGTTGTGATACGAACAATTTGCAGGTGAGTCAGTGCTTTATTTGTTGGTGGTAGTTATCCAACAATGTACATTATCGGAACATCGTGGACTTGTTGTTCTCTTTCCACCGCTAGTCACGTTGAACATGTCAAGCTGAAATGTCATGTTCCATGTTCCTGCTGTCACAACAGACAGTGACAGTTGAACAACATTTTCAAGTTACCGATGTGGACAGGACATGGTTTCCCAGTAGTCAAAACATCTCACTTTCAGACGTTCGTGTGCGCCTTGTAAATACCAGATCACTCTACTGACAATAGCTATGTGACACGAGTTGTCAAAACGGTATACGGGAGTGAACACTAAACGAACTGATCTTTATGTACACCAAACGATACGGACTATCATGGACAATTACGACTACATTGTGACAGCTATATTTCCGCAGATTTATGCAAATATATCATAGGTCAAATAAGGGAAATTCGATAGTCTTTGAATAGCTAAATTTGACTGTCTTTCTTCACAGGGCTGTCAAGGTCGACAAAGTGAACGAATGTGTCACAGAAACGTAACTGAGACTAGAACAGTCGGGATAATCAAGGACCTAGGCTTGTAGAGAGTGTTCACTGCGAACCTTCGAGAAGTATGTTCGTTATGAAAGTGCACGTAATTTGTCAAGGTGAGAACAGAGCTGTGACTATGTACGTGATAAGAAGGATTTAAAATACTGGGTACAAGATCTGCGTAGTATTGTCAAGCGCTTACGCCAACAGAGAGAAGAGGAGAAGAATATGTTCAAATTCTGTAGTTACTCAATTCGAAGTATATGTACAGATGATACGAAACTAATCAGTATACGAACGTGACACTGTTGGCAACTGAGAATTAAAATGTGTTCTACGTGGTTGATTATGAACTGTGTGAGCCGTTCAAAACAAAATCATATTTACTGATGAGTGGTAGGGAATTTTGATATTAATATAGATTTGAAATCACCCTCAACTGATCGCAACTGTCGCATTCCCATAGACTTTCTTTAGGCGATCGGACAGCCTGATCATTACCCACAAGTGTAAGTGGTTGAGCGTTCAAATATGATAATTCTGTCGTGCCTAATGTGAGGCGCAGTGGCAAATCGTCGTTGCCCCCGTGAACAGTGTGGCCGTGGCTTTAGTCCCGGCAGTGGCGAGGGTACACACTACTGACGAGCTGCTCTAATGAGGGCGAAACTCGAGTCTAGTGCTTCTGTATCTCGAAAGGGGCCGACTGTAGTATCTATGGGAATGCGACAGCTGCGATCAATTGTGGGTGCTCTCCAATCTATAGGAAAACATATCTATCGTGCTTTCATTGTCGGACATCTATGCAACTAAACTTTACGCAAACGGGAGAAATGATGCTCATTTTTGCTTGTTCTACAAGTACGTTCATTGGAATTCGAACTGCAACAACAACTGCTTTTTAGGTAAACTAGTTCTATCAAGTTCGTTCAGCTTGTACAAACTGGATAACAGTTGTTTAAGATCATCAGCATGTGACTGTGAAATAAACTCCATGGCATATATTTCCGGTTCGATCTATGATGCCTGGATAAGGAGCACTTTTTCCAAAGATATTTTATGTTGGAAATGACCATCAAAAAAGACGATTGTTCTATTTCATTGGTCTGAAAGTTTATTGAATGCGGAGTTTGAAATACGGGTTTTGAAGACGATGATAAACTAGAACTTGAAAGTAAAACAAAACATATACGGTGAGAATTACTTATGGCAGCCGCGTGTGTCAGATGTGATATGGTAGCTATAAACTGCATTTCGTAAAGGATCCTTATTTTGACCAGTTTCCCTAATATTACTTCCAGATAAAACTATTTGAATATTAAAACTATTCGACTATTTTTCATTAATTTCTATTCACCCTCAAACGTCTCAGGGTATAAGTGTAGCTGTCTGATGGTTGTGTATCCAAACCCTGATCACTCACTTATCTGTAGCATGTACTCCTATGTATAACATTTGGTGGCCTAACGAGAAGTGACCAGGGATATTTTTCATAGATAAGATACCGTCGTATACACGCACATAACGATCAACTTTTGTCTGACCCGAAATTTAATTCTCACATTTATTTCTCCATTGTCCATCAAATGAATTTTCAAAATTTATTGATATAAATCTCTTTTTTCAGAACAAATGTGTCCATTCAAATCAAATTGTTTTCAATTAAGGTGGCGTCAATTGTTTGAGGAATTCATTCAATCGCAGGTAATTAAATCCAGCCAATTATGTTTCCGGGGTGTTCCCATTGTACCTACTGCCGGCTATTACCCACGCACAATGTGGGATGACAATGACGTACGCTGTAGTTCTCTTGGTTGTTTGAATACCTCCGCTGCTACAAATGTCGGTGTTCATGCTATAGTCAGTCTTGTCATAATTTACGCTTCTTCTGATAGTTTATCAGTTAGTCATGATTGCTACAAGTAAGCAGCTATCATATTTGTTGAAGACTATAGCACACTATTCTAGTTTCTGTCATAATAGTAATCAAATAAAAATTGCATCTACAACAATCCGTGACAGTTACGCTTATCTTTGTACCCGTCAACGAACACATCATAGTGCGAGTGCGGGTGGAAGTCACTCCATCAATCCGTCGAAATTGTACGTTATCGCAGGTGGCAGTCCATCAGTTGGAAAGCAAAACAATCTCACATTTATTTATTTCCCGTGGTATTCATACCATAAACTATATGAGGACGCATTCTTACGGTTGTCAGCCGGCATTCAAGATAACTTCCTGCAGTGGTGCACGATATATCTTTTCCACTTTTTTTCCATTATGGATTCATAATCAGCCATGTTCATGAAGACTGTACCGAAACCTTTACCTGATTGAAGGAGAACCAGATATTTCGTTACTCGCAATTGTTTCAGAGCTTGATAACGTTCACATGTCAGACATCTTTGCTGATGCACAGATGGCGTCAAGAAATGGTGTGAAATATCAACTGGCTTTTCGCGGGATAATCCCTTGTTGTCTAATCATTGATCATACAGGTTCTCAAATTGCACTTGCGTTTGTAATCGGCCGACTGTTTTGGGGATTAATTTTAAGTTTCACTCCAAACGATAAAACCTCCGACTGGGCCTACGTAAACTGAAATGAAAGATGTTCTAGCAGACATACTAAAATTTCGTATAGACAGTAAGGCTGACAGCAATATTCCAATAGAGAAAGAAATCTCAAGTAAGCTCCCAATCATACCACCACATGAGTACACCTCGGAATTGCAATACAGACAAATGAAACTAACCGGAACCCGCACATCACGGTTACCAGGTATTCGAAAATCACATGAGTATGGTGTCCTGTTAAGGACAATTCAGTGCATGGACAATTCACCGTACCACAAACTTGCCAGATGGATTGCAGGTATTCTCCATCTCACTCGTTAAGCGTCTATCTTCTATTGTGTAAAAGATGTTTTTAAAATGGTACACACTTCGAAGAACGTATCGGTGAGTTCACATAATACGAATTCTATCGGTGTTCACCACTTATTTACAAACGTTCCTCCCTAGAAACTGTTGGTTTCTTGTGCAAACTTATTTCTGACCAGAATATACCTTTTTCCTCCCAGTTGATTTATTTCAAAGAACTTATATTTTTGTGTACAGAGAATATCCGTTTCACTTCTGGATAACCATTTTATGCACAGGCTGATTGTGTTGCAATAGATAGTCGACTGGGCGAAACAACTGTAGATGTAGTTTAAGGAATGATTGATTTAAAAATGTCGAGTAACGGGGGAATTTGCTTTTCCACGTAAATTGAACATCACCTGCAACTAAACGCAGTTGCCGCATTCCCATAGACGTTCCAGTCGGCCCCTTGGGAAAACAAGCACTAGACTCGAGTTTTGCTCTCACTAGAGCAGCCCATCAGTCGTGCATATCCCCGCTACAACCGGGACTAGAACTCCGGCCAAGAGTTCATGAAGCAAAAGTGTTGACCAAGGCGCTGCTCTATTCACCTCACTGATGCTCACCTCTATTCACTGATCACTTACGCATATGTTCACCTATTCTTTGTCGTAGACACCGATCTGTTCCGCCGATATAGACGTCACCGCAAATGCAACTGAACTGATAGATTATAGGTGAGACAGAACATTTCGGTAGGACACCATTATGAATAAGCTGAGCTCATCCTGCTCATCTTACTCCTTCTGTTATTCATGAAGAGGAAGCAAACAATAGTTTAGCATTTCCATACATTCCACTCACTGGACGACAGGATGGCTCACTACAACACTCAGTGCATCGCAGAGCTACTTGGGGCGGTCAGCATTCGCGGTTTTCCTATTTTGCATCAATTACCCATAAACGAGGTCTGGCGCGAATCCCGTTTCATAAAGCTCGACAGATCCGTACCGATGACTGCTTGCAAACAGAGCAGGAGAGATTCAAGAAAGTGTTTCTCGCAAACGGATATCCTGACAAGTTCATCGAGGTTCACAGCCAAAAATAACTGATCAAGACTGCCGTGAGTACACTTCCTAAACAGCAGTTCATTCTGGACATATCCTTCGAAGTCGATCACATCACAGCTGAAGCAAGTCTCAAATTACAGTCTGCTCCAACTCGCATACCCTACGGCTGGATTGCGGTTGTTAGTCGCAACTAGGAGTGTCGCTCAGTCAATTGATAATCGCGTCTTACCAAAATGTTCTGTCTTACATGTAATCTATCAGTTCATTTGCAGTCGCGGTGACGTCTATATCGGCAGAACAGATCGGCGCCTGCGACAAAGAATGGCTGAACATATGCTTAAGTGGTTGTTGCGCCACATAACGCAACAGGCAATGGCAACAGATCAAGTGAGACGATGTGCGATCTCATCCATTACAAAGCACATCATGGGAATAGGTCACGTTGTTGGCCCCGTCAATTCGTTTCAAGTGCTGTTGCGTAATCGGAATCCGAAATGGCTTGCTTTCTCCGAAGCTATGTTAATCAATAGTCGCCGTCCAATCTTGTGTGAGCATAAACTGTTGACTTACGCAGTTTGTCTCCCCTGGGACTAGCTACAGTCATTGTTTCATGTAAACCCAATCGTTGACTGATTCCACTTTTGTTTTTATCCGCATATCCTATATATCCTATTGCTGTACGTTCGCGACTGAATAGAGTAAACGAAATGTTAAAATCTTGCGATATATGTTTTCTGTCGTTAGTGGTGAACTTGCTGACATGTCGACCAAAAATGAATCTGAAGAAAGCCTTTCGGATGTGTTAAGCAACAAAAAACATCGATGGCATCTCCGGTACACAGAGTTGATAGCAATCAGTAAACGGAAGTCACCCCTCTGTGTACAGAAAGACTTGTTCGTCTGTACCAAGTGGCCTGGTGATGTATGCACGTGTATGTATGTGTGCATGTGTGTTTCCTGATTTGTTGTTCAGCTTCACAATACTCATTGATCTTTGTTATATAAGCCCACAGACTGCAGTATGTACCTGATGAGGTACAGCAAAATGTGCTCGAGAGATACATTGTGTAAATAAACGTTTCTGATTTCTCTGTTGCCAACATTCCTCTGAATAAGTCACCAGCACTTAGCTGAGCCAAGTGGACACAAATCATAGCCGTGTGCTTGTGTCCTCCTCTCGCATATGTGCGTGAGCTTGCGTCTCAATTCCTTCTAGCCAAACATGAATAATGTTGCCCGCCTGTAATGACTTGTCGTAACCTCATCAAAGGTTTTCAGGAGCCCACATAGTCCCTTCGTGAAAGTTATGCACTTAGGTCTGACTCATGATTGCAAAACCAATGAAACCTTCAAGGTGAAAGTGAATATAGAATTCTATCTAACCGACTGAATAATCAACCAGCAGCAGATCAGGTATTATTCTAAGGTTGCGAGCGTGAAGCAGGTTCAATGAATGAAGCCGCATATAAAAATCCGAAAACTTATCAACAATGTGCAGGATTGCAACTAATCGCAGAAAGATATTATGTTTACCACTGTATTGACAACCTTTACCATTATTTGGCATGTTTTCTTTATTATTTTCTCCTGGAGATCATTTTAGTCATTGAGCACAAGAGTTTAGCAAGACAAACGTAAACGCGTTCAAAACAATCACCAGTTAAGTCTGGTTTCTGACAGCCATCGATAAACAATGAGGAGGTTGACACACAATAACACTGGACCGATTCATCTGGTTCTAGTGTGTAACTTTCACTGAGAGGAACATTCGAAGTCCAATTCTGCTCATATCAGTATGACTGTAGGCGAGGAACACAGATGGTAAGTTATGATTGCCAAATGTGTTTACACAAACTAGATGACATATTCGGTCATTGATGTCTGCATTCACTCGTTTGTATCGATTGGTAAATAACTGGGAAATAACAATAAGATTTAGCGGCAAATATCTGCAGCCTAGTTTCAAATGAGCTCAATCAATTACTGTCTAAGAGCGCACTGAGACAGTGAGACCATATATTGAGAATGTCACGGTGGACATTGTGACCACAAACCTCAGCCTCTGGTGAATAAACGTGCGACGTGAGTAAGAGCAACCCTTACATTGTAGTCTGTCATTAGTAGGTCAGTCATTAACAGAGTGATACGTGGAGGTCGAATGCGTCTGTTGCACTGGAGCCCTTTTGATTCAGAGTCCTTCCATACTAAAACGGATACGAACACAGTACGCCATGTCTATTCGAACATGGCCCGACATAGTGGGCGGTTTCAACTTCGTCAGTAACTTCAGTGTCGATGCCACCAACACATTAGACTGCCTATTGTTTGGCAAGAGCCATAACCACAAACACTACCACAACTATTCACATTTCGTCGCACAGTTCTATGTGATGCATCAGAAGAAGTGATTAGTCAGTCTTGCACAGCATGCTAAACAACATATCCTGTCTTGACATCACCATATCTGCTATACAATATATAGTCCTATGACAATGATCTTCGACTTCAAGACTTGTACAACTTTATTCAGTGAAAGAATTACAAGTCAAATGTTATTCCCAAATAAATCCACCCGTCCGTCATATCCCACAGGCTTGCACTATCTCAAGCGAGGATTCGCAACAATCAAAGTCACCTTTACTGCGTTATCCGGATTTTGATGAGTTCTAACATTTCGTTATCCAGCTTCTGTTATTCACATGTATTTGGTACTCTCCTATTCACTTGCCATATATGTATTTTTATCGGTGCTACTCACGTTTAATTAAAAGTAACTTCTGCTCCAATAGATAATGTTTGTTAATTAGTTCGAAAATAGGCAATAAAGTAATGAGAACGACAAAGTAGCCAACAAGATTTGTTTTCTGTGTTTGATCATCAGGCTAATTACAACACAAGTATAAAGACGTAATCATATCAATCCAACAGCCGTTGCACTCACTCCTCATGCTAACAGCGAACAGGGCGCCACAATAGAAAATGTTCGAGAGAGCGGAAGTTGGCTCACTGTGAAAGCGTATTGGATGAGTTGTTGGAAAACGATTGTGCAAATTTCGAGATGTACGCTAACAGTATTACAACCAAACGAATGGACGTCAGACTGACTGACCTGTCCAACCAGTTGAATCATGTGAAACGGTGCGCCAACGTTCCGAATAATCCCGAGCGGTACGTTCATAACTTCTCCTCCCTGAATATGAAGAGTTTTGCTTGAAGCACTGTCACTAAGACTTCATTTTTGTCGTCCAGGTGGTAAAAATAGTCAGCTTAATTTAGAAGTTCAATTTGAAAATTTGTACCATCAGTTAACCGCGCTAACTCCATAATCGTCTTTAAACAAAGAAAGACTGGAATCAGCGTTGGTGAACTCGTGCTATCAGTACCTTAAATACAGATGGCGAATAAAACAACTCTTGACCAAGCGGCATTTATGTGCACTAAAGTGTTTACAAAAGAATGAGCGTATAATACTTTACAAACCGGATAAAGGAACAAGAGTTGTCTTAATGAACAGGATTGACTACGTTACCAAAATGAATGATATACTAGCTGATAGCTCAACATTCATGAAGATGAGTACGGAGAAAGACAAAACACCAGCTATAGAAAAGGCGATATCTAAATCGTTGCGCGGAATGAATAAGAGAGAGATAATTGGTTCGGCCACTTTCGAGCTTATCCGTCCCATTGGGACAATAATCCCTAGGTTATACGGTCTGCCCAAAGTGCACAGAGCAGATTTGCCTTTGAGACCCATTTTAGATATGTGCAACTCATGCTCGAGGGAATGACAATCTAAATTCAGAGTGTGTTACACTACTTGCAGGCGTTATTTAGTCTAGCATGTGCTCAAATGTTCCCTTGTGGCTGATATTGGTTCGAGGCTTTCGTTTATCGCACAGTATGCCTTCCAGTCGAAAGCCCACAATAAAATTCCAATACTTTCTCGTTGTTAACATATTTTGTTCAAACATTTGTGAGGAGTCAATTCAATAGCTCATTATATATCCCAGTTGGTATGTCAATGATTATTCAGCTGAGGGTTTGAGAGAACATAGATGAAGGTGTTCTTAAGTTTACTATGAATCATCCAGATAATATTTGGCTTCTTCAAACTCGAAGAGTTTGCTGATCATGTTCGAATCAGTCCACAGGGTGCATGGGTCATTGGCTCGTCCTCAGTTGTTAACATACGCAAAGATAGAGAACATCATTTAGGACCTACGAAATTCCCGAATCACATGGATTGGTTCAGTCAGACTACTGGAGGTGGGCGAAATTGGGTGCAACACAGAAATTTACTGTGTTGTGTGATAGGCAGTTTCGATGTGAGTAGTATACTACTCACGAGCAGTGTATTGCCCACAGGCGACATTCAGTAACAAAAGGACAAGCTCCTAACGCCAGGAAGACGACGGACAAGAAGAATATATCGGAATAGTGTGTACGCGCTACGGCGAAAGTTCCACCAGGACGAATAACAGTGATGTATGTGAATGCATGTATAACGTGCAAATGAGTGTACGCGTTTGTAGTCTGAATTTTGACATGACCTATACTGGAGTTTGCGCAACAAACGAGTTCCCAGGTCAAGCGTCTTTCGCGGTCACAACAACTGGTGCCGTGACGAACGCGATGATGAAGATACTCTAACCGCAGCCGTTCGACGATAGAGAAGTCCGGGCATCCCTGGGGGACTTCGAGGACGTGGCCGAAGTGGTCGGAGTCAAGACCGACTGTGGGAAGCTGGTTGCCCTGCGGACGCTGGTGAAAAGCAGGGCGAAGGCTATGCAGGAGGCAGCGCGAAGAGGCCTTGAGAAACCAGGCAAACGATACTTGGAGCCGATTTCCTTGCTACAACAGATGCCATGATTGACCTGAAGCCCAAAAGGTTGTCAACCAGGTACGGCTCCCTAACAATCGCAGGACAGCGGCAGGATAGCGTCAACGACTTACGCGCAGCTAAAATCCCCATTTGCACAGCCCTCTTGCTCCAGTCCACGGTCGAGAAATATGCGAAAGTATTTACAAACGACGATGATCCGTACGGATTCTGCAACTGGATTGCACACGAAATTCAAACAACCAGAACATTTCGACCTCACGGACCCCACACGATACCGGTTCATCTGGAGTAGCAATTAAAGAGGCAAGTACAGAAGATGCTAAAGGAGGAAGTTATCGAAAAAGCCAGCAGTCCGTACAACTCGCCTGTTCTCCTGGTGAAGAAGTCCAACGGGAAGTACCGCTTTTGTACCGCTTTTTTTTCGGATCAATGCCGAAAAGTTACAACTCGGACGGTCATCGGTGATGTTATTGGGACACAAAGTGGGTCAAGGTGAAATTAAGCCTCTGCCGGAGAAAATATTGACAATTAGATAGGCTCTGGCCCCGAATTCTAAACGAACGCTGAGACAATTTTTGGGTCGAGCTGGTTACTACAGTCAGTTCATGAAGAATCTTCACTCCATTACATCGCCGTTGTACGAACTCCTTGGAATGGACAAGTAAACTGAATGGACCGACGGTGCCCAGAGGGCGTTCATGCGAGTGTAACAAGCGATGAACGTGCAACAACAACTGACACGGAAACTTCCGAATGCGAAAGAAACGTTCATCGTAGCAGCAGATGCCAGTGACCGTGGCATCGGGCAGTACTCAAGCAAAAGGAAGGAGTAATTGAATATGCCAGCATGGTTCTGACCTCAACGGAGCAGAAGTATTCAACCGTCGAAAAGGAATGTTTGGCAATCGTCTGGGCACTGGACAAGTGGAGGCCGTACCTACTGGGTCAACAGTTTCACGTGGAGATGGATCACAAACCTCTAGTGTGGATCAGGACTGCGAGGGGCCCGAGAGGAAAATTAGCCTGATGGGCATTGCGTTTATAGGGATATGACTTCTCGATCAATCATGTGCCTTGTTCGAGCAATTGCGTCGCGGATTTTCTTCCTCGAAAGTAGATAAACTAGGAGCTCCCAAAAGTGACTTTTGAAGTCAACGGCTTAGTAATGGAGCAGGACACACAGACACTAGTGTGTCTACAACATCAGGATAAGTTCCTCCGGAAGGCGATTGAAGCTCTGGCAATACCTGCGATATGACTTGTAGAATTGGTCCACAACCTATATACTGTGTTTAAGTTATAAAGAAAGTTCGCTTGATAAGTGCCTTCCGATTGTCAACTCACTTATCATATATGGCGCGATTCGAGGAACCACCAGCATACTTCCAGTTTACTCGCTCTTTGACGATCAGTCTCTCACTCATCTAACTTGTATTCCATAACGATACCGTACACACCGCTGTACGAGATCATTTAAACACTCCGTTAGGTAAATATTTGATCTCTCTTCTCAACGGTCTTTTTTAAATAACAGTTCTGAATAGAGCGTCTTAATGCATTTCGTGTACTAAGTTGCTAAGCCCGTTCGAATTGTGTTCTTCCATAGCCAGTTATTATTTATATATGTTCTATATATATTTCAAATGGATTAATTATCCATTATAATGGAACCTCATAGTCATACGTTGTCGGAAGTTCCCACCAACGCACTGAGTGTTCTCAACGTCTTTTCTGTTTACTAAATCTGGTCAACATGTTTATGTCTAGAATGGCTTAATGCATCGTGCACAGAACTGTCCGTCTGTAACCTTATAGATCAGTCATTAGTGGCAGTAAGCAACAGACTCCTCGAGTTTTGATTAGGTTAACTGTAACTTATTCAACTGCTGTAATCATGGAAACAATAAGCAAGAGGTCAATCTGCTGGTTTCGGGCAAAATCAACGAGAAAAATCTGGGCTACTGTAATTTTTACAAGACATTTGCTGATAAAAAGCTCAACTTTAAGTTGAACATCACCCACAATTGATCGTAGCTGTTGCATTTCCATAGACTGTCCAGTCAGCCCCATTCGAACAGCAGAAGCACTAGACTCGAGTTTCGCTCACATTAGAGCTCGTCAGTAGTACAGCATATCCTTGCCACTACCGGGACTAGAACCCGAGACATGCTGTTCATGAGGCAACCGTGTTTACCACTGCGCCATTGACCTCACATTAGGCACGACCGAATTATCATGTGTGAACATTCAACCACATTCGCTTTTGCAGGTTTAATGAGATCGGGGATTTCGACCTGTCTAGGAAGTCCTAATGTGAGGTCATTGGAGCAGTGGTGGACACGGTTGCCCTATGAACAGCGTGTCTGTGGTTCAAGTCCCGGCAGTGGCGAGAATATACACTACTGACGGACTCTAATGACAGCGAAACTCGAGTCTAGTACTTTTTTCGAAAGGGGCCGACTGGACAGTCTATGGTGATGTAACAGCTGCGATCAACTGTGGGTGTTTTTCAACTTGAAAAAGTTTAACCACGACCTCGAACCCCCAGTCGCCAGACAGGATGCAAACACGTTATCCACCACGCCACACAATCATATTTCCACGGGATTGAACATATTCGATACTAACTTTATTCCCTACGACGCCTTCCTTGTTGACACGATGAACTCCGGGTTGTTTGCTTTTTCTTTTTGTTAATTACACATTTTAAATGCATACACAGTTTGATCTGCGTGAAGCTGCAATATTCTGTCTTGCCCTGTCTAAATCTACAGGTTTAAGTTCGCCCTGAAATACTGTCTGTAACGGCAGATAGTAACTGATGCTGTGCAGTTTATTGCCACTCCATCTGTTTCTCGTCAGATCTCAGTGGCAAACAAAAGGCTGAATACTACTTGTGTAAAGCTTCAACGGCTTTCTTAGATCATCCCCTTGGATATTAATTTGTTTACTGTTACATTAAACACACATGAATAATTCCCTGTCTCAGAAACTGCATCTCGCTAGTTCCAATCTGGTGGGTTCAAACAGCTATTTGGTAGACATATGGTTGAGCGAGTTGTACATAACTAAACTGAGTCTCAGAAGTAGTATTGCTCTTTGTACGCTGGGTAGACCATATATACTAAGAACTATAGATAAGTGAGACGGATATGTTCGGATGCGTCTGCGTGTATAATCCACTTTAGTCATATTCTGCCCACGGTTTTTAATTTAGGATAACTGGCCAGTAGATAATTTGTCTTAGCAACTATATACATATGGTGTATATATATATATATATATATAGTGTATTAAGAATCTGTTAGGATTCACGGCTATACGCATTCTGTCGGGGCAGCTGTAAGCCTCTTGTTTCAAGGCAGAACAAGACGGAATTTTGCAGGGTTATTCGGATAAAACTGGTTTTGTGTATAAATAAGCAACGGTTGGCAAAATATACAGCTTTATAACCACGTGAACTCTGTGCACGGAACTTAACCGTTAGCAAATATCAACCAGTAACTCGGTAGCGTAAACAGTCCAGTGCAGCGGTACAAAACAAACAGCGAGTTCAAGTGAAAGTTCGTAGTGTCGGTGCAGGGTTGGTTACGTTCGGCCAGTAATTAATGTAATCAATACATAGGGATATATGTATAGGACTTACAGTATGATAGTTTGACCAGTGGGGTGTAGGTATGGGGAGCAGTTAAGATTGGCATTGTGCATACCACTGGCTGTGGACAAGTGGCCAGGCGGTAGAATCTTTGCGCGGGGTATGGAGGTT
>LUCH01007075.1:20562-33169 GCA_013368495.1 Paragonimus heterotremus
GCACCTTTTGGTCAGGCTCATGGCTGTTATGATGATGATGATGATGATGATGATGATGAGTGAAGTCACAGACTGTATTCTTTTATTCGTTAATCGTGTTATTTCGGCTGTCATCCGTTTCGCCGTAGCCAGTAATTTATTCATAATTTCATACGATAAGATAAACCTGAGAATGTGCATCAGATGCAAGCTACCCTTTGTTACCACCTGAAGCAGTCAGAAAAGCTTAACATAACCGTTGTTTATCGGTCTTAGAGGTCGTTTTTTTAAGCCACTTCCAGCAGGTAATAGAAATGGAATTAATGTTTTCTCATTACTGTCGTTATGGCTGCTTGTCTATACACCCTACTTTATGCCGCCGACGGGTCTTTAGTGCTATGTGCTTCATAATGGAACTGAATATCTGGTGAGACTAGGCTCACACGTCTCTCTTTTTGCACCAAGATCTTCATCACTGTCATCGTCCGCAAATTCTGGTTGATCTTTGCTTCTGTTATGATTGACCGTTGGTAGTCGGTGAATAATACGCGTGTGAGGCTGAGAGCCCAATTCCCCCAGGTCGGTACGATTTTTTTCCCGGTGTCATGCAAACGTCAGCTTTTGTGGAATTTGATCCGAATGAAAACCGTTGTAGCACCATTCAAGACAAGCAACTCGAGGTCTGACACAAATTTCCCCGTTGTCATTGTCTACTCACACTTTAATTTTCTGGTACCCTGTGTGTCGAAAATTATATACGATTATCGGTACTTGCTGTAGAATAAGGTACTAACTTTTAGACGTTGTCTTATTTGCATTGTATGAAAACTGTTCCGAAATACTGGTAACTTGTTATCGACTTACTGATAAGTAACTCATTATTGGTTGTTTTACTGGCGAACTCACATCCAATCTAGTTGAGTGAACTACTGTTGATATTTGATAATGTCCTCAAGTTCTGAATAATGGTGGGCATGTCTGGAAAAACCGGGGACGTGCTAAACGCTCTCTTTCAATTGTCGATTTCAGTCGAGTGCTGGTCGTTACTGGTGAATCGTATTGGGTATACGGCGTTACATATTGGGTCCGCTACGCTTTCCTGCTGTTCTAATCCGAAGGTATTATACTCTTCTCATTCTGCTAGCAGTGTGACCTAGGATTCACCATATCAGGTGATTTCAGCGTTATTGATCGACGGTGGCTACCGGTGTCAAACGGTTTCCGGAGTGCTGTAAATCGTTTGAAGGCCGTTTTGGTACGCTTACATGGAGTGTGCTTGCGAAACTTTCCACAGCGTTTATCAGAACCAACACAGAGTGCTGAAGTTAAGTATGCTCACCGTACCTTCTGCAAGATTGAATGACGTTGAGACTTGTTCTGCGCCTTGTCAGTTTCCCTTCAGGCGGTATGGACACTGATTCTAGCCCCAGAGATCAAACGTTTAGGTTGTTCAAAGATAATCTCAAACTCACATATAAAATGTTGTCGGAGACATGTCTTACTTTTTTCTGCCCATTTTATAATACTCGTCTTCCAACTGTTCACGCGTATGTTGAGAAACTTAACAATTTGCTGTCTGAAATAGTTTCGTGCCCGTATGAATTTGAACCAGGTCGCCATTTGACCTCTTGAGTACTGAAGCACGGTTGCCTAGTTATGTCATAGATCATTCAAACTTGTTGCCAGATAAAAAGTGGTGTTCGCATTGAACGTCGGGTATTTAAAGCCTCAAATTGATATATTTGGTCTTCCATCCCTAACATAGGTTCACCTTTGTCCTTCTCTAGATTTATGTTAGAATTGTTCCTAAACACCATACTCATAGCAAGCTTTGTCCATGATCTATGCTATTCATTTCATTTTCATCAATCTTCCTATTGTAATCCCCACTCTATCGTACAGTTTATTTTCACGTGACAGACACAGCAAAGGTTACTGATGACGACTACCTGGATGTTATCTGGTTAACACATGGTTCGATTCGTTTGCAGTAATGTGGTTTATGTGGTTGCCATGCAACTGTCAGTTTACTCCATCCCAATAAAGCGCTGCTGCAAGAACGAGCTAGCTTTAGTGTCACGTCCCGAAATAAAACTGGTAGGTTATCAGCCTGGTCAAATCATTGTAGTGTGTGAAGCAAAAGTTTGGTTACATTCTGTATATCTCGCACAAAATCTAGTATAGGAATATGCATGCCACATAATAAGTAAATAACAATGAGTTAAAATACTCTGACTGTAATCGGTTCACTATACGGACGCTATTCATTACAATTCTGTCTTTAGTCCTTTGGTTTCCAACCCGGGATACTCGCTGAATTGAAGGAGTTTGATCTCAGGATCAGATGTTCTATACACCAATATCAATTCATTATCTGGCCGCCACGTCAACTTTTCCAGCCTACTCCTGGTTTCACAAATTAGGTTTGACAAGTCAAATGACGAAGTGGTATACGAAACATATGTCCGCGCTGGCGAAATCGGGAGGTCATCGTGTTCTCCCTAAAGATTTGCTGTCCGACAACCTCGTCGTTTATATGGTGACTCAGCCTTGCACAGGCGGTGGCCATCAGCGGCTGACAGTCGATGATCGAGTGGGAAGAGTTTCTCTAGATAAAACGCATAGCTACAGAATGCCATCGCACCTTCTCAGAAAGGTCCATCCTGACCTTTGGGTTTTTAGCTTTGGATTGCGTCAGCAAGGATGACAGGCTTGATGTGGAAAGAACAATTCTTGCTCCGCGAGTGGGTTATGTAGTAGACCTGTGGTAATGAGGATGCAGTCAGATTTTGTGGTGAATGTTTCAAAGTAAAGTTGTAGATTCCAACTTATGCGGAATCTGTAGTGGTGCGTAAGGAGTCAACAGGTAAGGTTCGTAGCTCTAATATATTTGTGTTTTGGCCGTTACGTCAAGACTAAATAAGACTCCTTAGTCGTCCTGTCTCACTGCACCGACGTTAACTTATTTTCAGTTTAATTCAATACAGTGTAACACAATTTTATCTGTCCTTGAACTCACTCCGACTCATTTTGTTTTTATCAACTGTCGTTTCTATAAATTATAAATCATATTTCCTTTCCTCATTTTTATAAGCTATCTACTCTGTGTGAAACTATTTGAATGACTCATCACACCAAAACACAAGTATAAATTTGTTGTTTCTATTTAATTTGACGGCACTTTTCGTATTCACGTGATGTCATCTTCTAACTACGAAATTGATGATAATATGGTGACCTTGACAGCCAAATGATCTTTCCATTCGGACGATAAATGAGATAGTCAGAGGGAACCCGAATCACTAAAACATATCCATCAAGTCCACGTCGACATAAAGAGAGAAAAACACTAAATGCATCTACTCTAACTTGAACACAACGCTCTCCTTTCCGTACACCCCATCTGAATGCAATGCTTGTCCACGCTGTTAGGATATGTTGATGTTAAGTCTTTTTATGACAGTTTGTAATGATCAGTTCCTTAAAGTTGGTTGCGCACTGGTTTTATCACACCTGTCATAGGTGGTAAGAAGTTTTATAACAGTGTTGTCGATAGGTTTGTTTTCTTGTTCATTCGGTCCCACTAGTTCATATCCATCAACATGTCTTATTTTTGTTGGCTGTCAGCTCCCAGAACTTCGGAGCACTATGCAAGACTTGAACAAACAGTTGATGCATATGGACATGATTGACTCATCCATGAATGAAACCATTGATTCAGCTTTGGGCGATTCGGAGGATATGGAAGAAGCTACCGATTTAGAAGTGACTAAAGTTATCAATGAACTCACGGCGGATATTTCGACCAACGTGCCCAGCGTTGCCCCGGGATCAGTTTCAGTGAGTGAATCTGTGGACGATCCACAACTGGACGAATTGCGAGCTCAGTTGAACAGACTTCAAGAGTGAACGATTGAAAATTGGATTAAACACTGATAATGTCTTTCATATAACACATCCCGTTTATTGGATGTCGTACGTGATACATTTCCTATTTTTAATAAAATTCACTATGCCTGTTATTATGTAACAGATGAAATCATCCCATCCTAAATACGACAAAACCGTTTTCCCCCATCATTTAAAACTGGTTTTAAGTGCATTCAAAAGCCATCCGGGAACGTATGCTCATCACTGATAGCATTCACAGCCTTTTTAAACCTCTTGAAGTGAGGCTGTTTTCCACATTTTTCCCGGATGTTTCTTAGTCTTCTGATTAGACACATCCAACTCCCTGAGCAACTATTTATTTATTTACCTGGTGAAAGTTATGCAGACTACTCATGTAATATATGTTCATCCGAATTAAGACATTACGTCATTTGCGCTCCATCGTACACCACTATCTGTACGATTATGTTGTGTGCAAAATCGTGATGCAATTACCCTGAGTGGGGTTCTTTTGTTTGTTTGAATGATTCTGCAGAACTCGTATTTGCAGCGTGTTTGTGTACTTGTGTGCATACATCAACGCATTAGATCGCTTTTGTGTGCTTCAAACTTCGAGACAATGTGTAGTTCACTAAAGCCAACCTGCGTGGGCTCATTGTTAATGTCCTGTGAGGGAATCGTCTATTCGGGTCTCAAATCAGATTAAAGCACTGTCTTTATATGGGAAGGATATCGTGAGTCCATTAACCAGCCAACTGTGCTGAAGCAATGCTTCATCGTAAATTCAGTTATTTAACGTCACCATACAAATGTTTCTTATTCAGTAAAAACCGTTCTCAGACTGACAGTTTTTCCAGTCCAATTAACTCATTTTTTGATTGGCATGTAATACAACTGTCTAATTGTATGTACAATTTATAGAATATTCGCGAAATTGCGTTAGAAAAGTTGCAGTACGATTACCTTTTGACTTCTTATATATAACCTCACGTGAGCTTTTGATGAATGATATAACTGCATGTTAAATTCTGCTTACACTAACGAGATATCACACAAAGTGGGGACTGGCGAGTTGTGTGCAACTATTATTGTCGCAGAGCTGAATGCCACTCACGTATAGACATAGCTCTTAAATTTATGTGGTGTTTGTGGCTGGACAAATTGTCTGAAATTTTGTTTCAGTTGGGGTTCACCAATAGTGCATATTCTTGCCCGAACGCGAAGCTGGATTCGTCCTCGTGTATGGGATAATTGAAAATGCTAATAATATTCATGAGAATCAAAGTTTGGAAATCGTGAAACTTCTGAAAACCTTAACCTAACGAATAACAAAATGTTGTCCCTTGATGTGTTATCACTATTTACTAACGTGCCGTTGACAACTCACTAGATTTGTATGTGACTATTTCGGGAACCATCAAATTAACGTTGGACTACCTGTAAAATACCTTAAAAGATTCTGATAGCTGGAAACAGTGTTTGTGTTGTTTGTGGCTCAGGTTGAGGATTTAGGTATTGGGATATTCACCGAGCTTAGCATTGAGCTTGGAAAGGTTTCATCACCAAACTAGGTAGCATTATCAGTTCGTAATTGTTTCAACTCATACGTTTGATAGTGGGGGTTGATGAAGTGCTTGCAGTCATATGCTGGAGTGAGTTGACTTCTTGACTTAAATTCCGAATGATCACTTTCTGTTGTTTTGACCTTTGATTTAAATTACCAATGGGTGTTTTCATCTCATTTGGACTCTGATCTGAGGCCCTGTTAGTTATTTCCTACACCCTGTGAACCTTTGATCTGGAGTCTGACTGGCTGCTTCCTGTTACTGTTGAATTTTTACCTCGAAACTGATTGGTTGGTTCTTGTCCTTTGACTGGGTGAGTTAATTCTTCGCTTTTGGAATCCCATCCGACCGATCATTTATTGTCCCATTTCGGTCCGATGCATTCAAGTTGCTCCGTTCGGGTTTGCCAGAGTTTGAGCTTAACGACGTTCGCACCTCCTCAAGTCATTGGTTCACGCTGGTTCGTAGACATTGTTCAGTTGGACGTGTTTGTTTGTTAACCCACCAGATGACTACTAGGCCTCGAGAAACTCTCTTGTGTGTCTAGTGTTTGTTTGTGTAGGAATTTCTGCGGTACTCAGGTTGAAGGTGTGTCCAGTTTGATCCTCGTGGACGGAGATCACCATCATAACATTACATTCACTTTGGAGTGGGAAATGGGCGAACGTCCTTTCTTGACGTGGCACTGGCACACAGACCAGACAGTTCACTACAACGAAGATTTGTTAAGAAAAAAACACGGACTGGTCAGTACCTGAACTTCCATAACTGCGCACCGATCAATCTCAAACTTGGTCTGATACGCTGTCTGACGAACAGAGCAGAAGATCTGTACAAATGGTACGATAGAGAAGGAGTCATCTAATTTACTAAAGATTCTTAACACTGACGCCTATCCTGAGAAGTTCATCAACGGCGACGTGCAGGATAGACAACTTCGACCCTCAGTTGACATTGCTGATATAAAGAACGTCTACTCATCGTTGCCATTCAAACGTAATGCAGCGACGGAGTTGCTATCACGTCAAATCACTAATACTATCAACACGACTTATAATGCTGCAGGCTGTTTTGTCACATTTCACCCAAAACAGGCGGTTCCACTGAATGTGGAAGGTAATGTCCCAAATAATGTTGCATCTTGCTTGGTATATTCATTTGATTGTTCCCGTGGTCCAGCATGTATAGGTTGCACTGTTAGGAGTTTATCTGAAAGAATTCGTGAGCACTACCCTGCTTACTTACACTTTGGGACAACAAAACGCATCAATTCTGGTTCATTTGAGTGATTGTAATCAACCTACAGACAAAGACAACATTATACCCCGTGTACTGGGTCCCGGCCAGCTTGTCGCGAAAGATCAAATGCATCAACCGGATCGGAGTCTCTGTAGGCTTAGTGAACCGATGTAAAATGAGGCCAGTAAGTAACTTGGACGCAACAGATACTAGATCGGTGCCTCTGTGGTTGTCACAGACTTCGGGTCCCCCTTTTTGTAAACGGGAACTGCTATTGCTGTACATCAATCACGAGATTCCTCTTCAGCCTCCCAAATCGTCTAGAGGTGTTTCGTCAGCTCTAATATCAACCTCTCACCACAATCCCTGAGAACAGAAGGAGAAAGAAAATTTGGTCTGAGGGCCATGTTACGTATCAATAACCTAAGCTCAAGGGCCACTTCTGCTTCCGACCGAGTACCATCTGGAATGTAATAACTGACCATTCGGGTCCCGTCCTCCACATGATCTTATTCATATCAGCCGAACTGTTCTTCAAAATGTTCAGCCCACCAACCAAGTGAACGCGATTGGCTGTTGATAACTGAACCACCGTTTTTACATATGGTCTCACTTACACCAACTTGACGACCAGCACAACCACAGATCAGGGAAAATGGTTGCTCTTATTCCAAAATAAAAATGCTCTTTCTATCTCATCCAACTGTTCGACTATATGGTGATCACTGTCTTTTCGCAGGCTTACGGTCAGCTTGCGTTCAAGTTCTCGACCGGCTTCATCACTTTCAGAACCAGGTGGAATTCGGCGGTGCCTCTTCACAAGATTAGCTTTCGTGACAGAAACCCAATTCTGTCGCAGCTGTACAGCTCCTTCGGTACATACCTCTTCACAACAAACTTTAACGGCTGCTACGATTCGTTCCCTGTTTTCGCCATGTTCTCTCACCTGACTCGAACTGGGCAGTTTGTTCAACAATTCTTCCCGGCAAGCGTTCTTTACATGTATTTACGAGGATTTACGAAAGTATGTCCTCTGGGTAAATGATAAAACACAATGGGCAAGCACAACAGCATGGCCTGAGTCCAGGTGGTTGCACCGAAAGGCATGATAATTTTCAACAGAGTAGCGCCACATGTGACTTACTGCTATATAATCCAACTGTGTCCATGGCTGTGAAGCATACGGAGGTCTCCATGTAACACGGTGCATCTTGATATGTTGGAATGCGGTGCTGGAAATTTAGGGACCGTGGGATGCGCACAACTGCAACAGTCATTGGCCATTTTATATAATTGCGCCAGCCAAAATGGAGAATTTATCGAGACCAGTCTGCTCGCTGAAATTTTGTTCTTCTCTATATGCTTGCGAGAACCGCTTGTTCACTTGGTGTTTGCGAGGCCGACACACCATCAGAACTTTGTTCAACGTCGGATGCTGGTGCAATTAATCTATAAGGCACGATACAGGTTTTTCCGCTTGATTTCTAATTCATGTCTATTCCGGTAAGATTACAAATTACTGTACCTTGATCATAAGATTTGCTGGGGTGCCAGTGTTACCTGGTGCCTGTGTTCGAGACCGGTCAAGCAAAGTAGAGTCAAATGTGGTTTGAGTAATCAACCCTTGACAACTTTCAGTATTCTTCACAGTGACTGGCGAAATTTCAAGTTGAAGTACGTGGGTGACACTAATAGAAATATTTGACACATTGAGGCATAATCACAATGCAGTCACCATCTGGAGCTCAAAATACAGTGAAATGTCAGCAAATCTTATGTGACTAACGCTATCCATCGGACTACTGGTCATAGACTTACCCTGTCTTCCTGTGGAGTGGTAGTTTACCATTCACAAAAATCGTCGTTCTTGTCTGTTTGATTGTATCAATGTTCTTTAATGATTAACCTACAATCGTGATCTTCTCTGATTAGCTGTTCGCTTTTATATGCCTGTGTTTGAATTGCATTCATATCAGATTGTACTGTTATAGAAGCGTCAGATTTTGCTTAATAGATGGTTTATGCAGACTTCGAAATATTTCCATTGTTTTTACCCATCCATCGCAAATCCAGTCGGTCTTACCAGTCTAGTATTTTACTCAACAAACGCTCAACAAAAACATACTTGCGTCCACGACGCGGTTGAGTACGTATTAACGAACACTTCTAACAAAAGGAAAACACCTTAGTTGAATCTGAGGTCACAATGTTGGGACCACTCGACGCAGTTCAGGTAATAGCCACAGTATACTTTACTTGAGCTGCTTCATCAAAACACTAGAAGGACTCAAAAGGACTGGGCCTGTGATGAATGGGTGAGTTCCAACGAGAAAGGAGGTATCGATAATGGGTTACATTCAAAAGACCTTCATCGTGATCATCAATCATATGGAAGAGCTGACATAAAAAAATTACGAATGGATTCGTGTAAGGCAGTAAACGTTGTGCAATGGTTTGACTGTGTTAGACTGGATCATTTGCGAGCATTTGTCCATGTCTGACCTACGTGTCAGCTGGGCGTTCCCAGTATGTTGACGCCAGGAGTGAGAGGAAACTGACGCCAGTGTCAGCATAAAAATGTCATGTGGACGCGGATTGGCCTCGTTTTTGGAGTTGTGATTAGCTCCTGTCTTCGATTAATTCACTGATTAGTACCTCATTATAAGTATACCCTCTTCTCTGTTGGAGCTCGCCGACGTAATGCTGATGAGAAATGCTCTGTTCGTCGTTAGCGTGTAGCAGTGGGTTTCTTGTGACGTATTCTTCTCGCACACTATGAATACACTGAGTTTAAGTTTCGTGCATTGTCATCGATCAAACTTTGGAAATTGTTCTTCAAATCAATGACAGATTCTACATTCTGAGTAGACTGTGTAGAGGTTTGGTGACTCGTGAATTCCGTTTAAAATTGAACTCACATGGACCGTAGTCCGGTTCAGAACTCACCGAACTCCTTTGGCACGTGCAAAAAGTCCAATCAATCGATGCACTGAAAGACGGTCAAAATAATCCGCTTTCTGGTGCACACTGCACAAACACCCTTTTTTGCATGTATATATGCTTATTCCGTCCATACCGTGGTCAGAAGGCATTCCAATTGGAGTCATCGCTCGTCCCCACAATAGGGAAAAAGTTTTCTGTTGAAGGGATTCCAGGTTGAATAGAAAGTTTTGTTTGGCAGAGCTAAATTGGTTCTAAAAGCCTCTGTGGCCGATCAGGCTTTGGCGAAATTTAACCAACATGATGAAGAATATGCGAATTACGGCGCTTTCTATCGCGGTTTTGTGAATATATGCAATAAGTATTAGGTTTCAATTTATTCGTGCTGAATTAGTGCAGGGAATGTGATGTAATCATGTGAGCAAAGTTAGAAACTCATCATAATCATACTTAACAACCATCTTCATCGGATGATACGGATCGATTAATCGATGCCAAATCACAGCTTTTAATGCGATTTTGACTCACGCACCGTAACGAAGAGGTTAAACTTCCGGTAGATGCACCCTGTATCTGAGCTCAGTACTGCTGGCACTGTTGGAATTGGCTTCCACATGTAAGGATTCGACCAACTCACTTCGTGTAGCTCACGCCTAGATCATTGATCACATCATCACGTGATGACAATTTTTACGGTTGCTCCGGTTAAGAGTATAATTCAGCGTGAACCAAAAACGTGCATTTGTAATGCATGATGATCACGGTGTGAAATATTTCTTAATATTGCTTTTAAGTGATCTAATCAAGTAAATGACAAGCACTGGTGAGTGTGATAAAACCAGGTAATTATAGCGATAACAATCAGGTGCAAAACTTTATGAACGAATGAAACAAAATGTGTTTTAATAGAAATGGAATGACTCACAGACATGTTGAGGTCTGTTGAGTTGAAAATCTCACCCCTTTCATAAAGAAAACGGCGGCAGTGGGTACAATCGGTTGACTTGGGATGAGTAATTCCACAGCTCAGGAAGTACAAACCTTGGAGGTTGGAAGGTCAGTAGAAAAGCGGAGCTAAAACATTTCACTGTGCAAGTAGTTTATCAACCAACAATTCGACGGATAATAGGAACGGAAAGACGATACATAGGAACTCCCGTTGGTTGTCGGATTAAGGTCAAAAATGTGTGTACCTTTAAACAAAGTTTCGTGTGACAACGATAAAAGGATGTATGTGAACACAGAAAATAAATTATAACAGGTAATGGCTATTTGCAAACAACAAAATTGTATGTGCATGAAAACATTTTTCGTCCAGTTGTTCTTCTTCTGCATTTGTTTTTTCCTCGACGATTACTTCTGGGTTGATAGAAAGGTCCTACTACTGCTGAGTAGTGTGGTTCAAATGCTCAACTTTATCACAGGTGAACAAGAAAGAAAGCAAAAACTAGATTTTGCATCGGAAAACATTTGTAACTAGCAAATCCAATTCTATAATCGACTATGCATGAGGTCTCGTTGCCGCCATTTCACCGCTTTTTCGTCGCACGGATGTCAGTAGCACCGACGTGTATCACACCCGAAGAAGAAGTAAACTCAGAATGTTGTGAAGCCCTCCTCTACAATACACAGGATGATGTCTGTTCATGGCGTTCCACAATTATGTCTGTTTTTATTTCTGTTACACTGACTCCAATCGAACTGTGCATCTCATTTATGCGAGGACATTGAACTACATCATGGTAAACTTTGTAAATCCAGAATGTGTATGCTTTTCATCCAAAAATGAAGTGGCAATACTACTATGGAGATCACATGACTTGTGCGTTCTCACTGTCTTATTTAAGCTAATCATGGAAATGATCTGCTGTAATGAGGACGAGCGATCGCACTATACTACTCGTATCGCTACTTTTCACTAGTGAGGTAGGATCATAGATTTGGACACAGAAGTATCCACGAGGAAAATACAAGAAAAGGCATTGGAGTGCAACATGGCATGAGATGGTTCTTGGTACACGAAAGAACTGAGCATTTGTGGCCGCGGTAACCGTGGCGTCCGAAGACCATTGTCGTACGCAGATGAGTGTTTTTGTTCGCAGTGATGTTGAAACGCATAAAACATGTATTGGTGTTCCGAATAAAAAACCTCTGTGTTGTCCGCGCTCTTGGTTCAGAACACTGTCTTGAATTCACTATCATTTTCGGATGCAATAATATGCGTCTTGTCTTTTGGTAAAGGAACCATCACTCCATGGTCGGATAATATTGTTGAAATGAACTTTTGCCGAAGGATCCACAACACATAATGCAGTCAAGACATCCAGACGCATCAGTGGCATCACAAGTGTTAGTTAGCATCACTTGTACTCGTCTCTCGCTAACATACATTGCTTGGTATTGTGTGCAACGAAGGATGAAATCCGTTCCATCCATCCACACTAAGCGTATACCCACAGGGTGATGGTTTTGACAACACCCAAGAAAACCGTTTTATTTACATTTATTTTCCACAAAATTTATAGTCTTGGATACTGGATGAAGCGTTTTTCAGTGATAACAGATGACATTCAAGATAATAGATGTTGAATAATTCGCCCTTGCCTACTTCGGACTCTACATGTGCTCAGGTTTTTATAGGGCTTAGTGACATTGGTGAATCACAGCCGAGGAAGTCTACCATTGTATCGGATTGTTTTAAGGTATATTTTTAAGTAAATGAATCTGTATTTGATGAATTCTAAACTTAGGCTGGAAAAACATTATATATCAAATTAAGTAACATTGAGGAGAGTTATTGATCAAAAATAGAACGAGGGCAAAGCGACTGGGCAAAACACAAATACGACATCGTAGTGCAGTGGAGTTCAGCGATCGTAATATACTACTGATCCCGCGGCTATTCAGTAGCGGGCACATTCCTTGACAGCCTACAAGCCACAAGAAGACTGCAAGAGGGATCATCAAGGTGCAGCATCACCCATAACAGTCCC
>LUCH01007076.1:0-23680 GCA_013368495.1 Paragonimus heterotremus
TTTGTTAATGGTTGCATCGACCAAGATCATGGTCGTTTGTCAACTAGTCTGCTCCTCTTTTCAGAAACTTGAGTGTCTGTGATCTTCTACCTATTCTTTTCTTGGGCTTTGTTGGTGTATTCAATGATAAATCGTCTGTCAGATCTATTCGTAGTTCAACTTTCAGTCTTGTTTTTCACCTTTATCCTCTCTAGAATGTACTGGCATGCACTCGTATACTGAAATGCTTCTTGTATTACATTTCACACCTTTTTCTTGCCATTTTCTTGCCATTGCAGTCTCTCTCACTGTTTATTTTCTGAGAGGTAAGGGTTTTTCTTTTCCGTGCTAGCCATTCAATTGGCTAACCAGCATTGGCCAGCTGGACACAAAGGCCTCATTCACACACTTACTGGTCTTATTCCTTCGGGTTTACACCGGATACGCGATGTGTGGGTGGAACCGCAATTGGTGCAGCGCAAGCCACTCGGGTTGATGGTTTAAAGCGCAGGCGTCCTTTGGCTTCGGTCACTGTGACAGGCTAATCCGTTTAGGATGCCGCCAACCAATTCCGCGATAAGAACTTCCTAGATAGGTCGAAATCTCCGATCTCATTAAACCTGCTGAACGATACTTTAGGTTACTGATGAGTAATCGGGGATTTGTTCATTACCCCCAAGCGACAGTAGCTGAGCGCTCACATATGATGATTCGGTCGTGTCTAACGTGAGGTCAATGGCGCAGTGGTAAACACAGTTGCTTCATGAACAGCGTGGCCCGAGTTCTAGTCCCGGCCGTGGGGAGGGTATGAACTACTGATGAGCTCTAATGAGAGCGAGACTCGAGTCTAATGCTCCTGCAGTTCGGAAGGGACGGATTGGAAAGTCTATGGGAATGCGACAGCTGTGATCAATTGTGGGTGACGTTCAACTTGAAATTATTAAAGAGTTAGCTACGGATTATGCAGATATCATATTACGAGCGTCTGGTCAAAAATACATCAATATTCAGTCAATCAAAAGGGATAACAAATAATCCAATACAGTAGCTAAATAGTTTTCACTTTAGTTTGAACGGTACTTGTGAATTTGAAGTAAACAGCTACCGGCCGGTCATGAATATGCTCATAAGTCTGCTAGAAGATGGTCGGATTAAAAGTGCCTCCGTTAAAAACTCCACACGGTTCGTTTACTATCTGAACATAGGCAGTTTTACGCTAGCTAAACATAAAGGCGCAATAAATGAATACTTCGTGTATGTGAGCAAGATGAGTCTCCACGATAGAAAGCTTTACACACAAACTAGCTTCGACCACTTCCACTCAACAAACAATTGATTACCCCAAAAAGGTTCATAAAAAGATATAATGGACAAAAACCATCATAAAGAAACCTGAAAACTATGGAGAGAAAAGTTCACAAGGAATTTAATTCAGTTGTGATCAAATCGAGCACCATGCAACACAACAAATGATACGAACAATAAAACGACCCTTTAGTGTGGCTGAAAATCGTGTAATCACTCGGACTCTGAAGCTACCAGTACCTTCAGCCAAATGACATCGGCCTCTCAGTCCAACCCCAAGTCGTGTTTATCGATTTGCGTATAACTGTGGAAACATTTGTCACGGCATAATCCATAGGTGCTTGTTTGCGAAAACGTATGATCATCTGCCTAAAGAAGTGCAGCAGTTCATGTTACCAAAAAATGTCAGTGTTCCTGAAACGGTTTCCTCAACCGCTAGCCATACCCTGACCAGGGTCGTGCTATCGAACCGACTCGTACATTCTGGATCCCATTAGGTCACTCCGTCTTCGCATTCCTATAGTTTGCTGAAAAGTTCAAAATTCGCCAACTCAACCCAACTTTGTGTGTTCAGAAACAACTATTTGTGAGCCTCACTCTTCCTTGAATTTAATGAGTCTTTCTAACACCCCCATCTTTTATCCGTATAATTTGGACTACAACCACAACTGATCGCAGCTGTTGCATTCCCAATGATTTTTCAGTTGGCCCCTCGTGTAATTAAGCATTAGACTCGAGTTTCACCTTTGTAAGATCATGTCAGTTTTGTATATCCTTGCCACGGCCAAAGTAACAACTATGACCACGCATTCCAGAGGCAATCATGTTGACCACTACGGCCAACCCGACTACTATTCACAAGCGAAAAAGATCCAGATTGTAGATAGAGTAGTTCGGTCGTATCTGATGAGTTCAGTAGGTCAATGGTTTTCTCATAAAAGTGTGAAAGGAGTTTTACTTCCGGTTTTGACAACTTATGACAAGAGCAAAACCCATGTCTAATGCCTCATTTCAGAAAAGACGTGCTAGAGGCTTCTATCTGAATTCAGATACTACGACCTACTGTGTATTATTCAACTTGGAACTAACTAAGTCCCCAACAGTTCAACAGTGGTATATATGCCTATTCTAGTTATCCCTATATGTATATGCGGGACAATTCAGAACACAATTGTTCCAATTTCATCCATCGCTGCTACTTTAGATACATTACAATAAACCAGGTTGAACACGCTGCTGGATTTACGCTCAAAATTCTTCTTTATCTATGAGGAAATATAGTTGGTCAACGCGAAATCAGGTTATTGCCACAGAAAATTATGAAAATGATAGTACGCTGGCTACGAACTTCAAATGCAGGCTGCCACAATTTCATAATCAAGCGGGGTACTATTGTCTGTTTGTGAAAATTTTCATTCTATGCAGACGACAATGAATGATCCGATGATTCCCAGAGAGTATTCACCTGAATGCAACAAGTATTGAAATGTCAACAGTTGTCATTAAAACTTTGAAGTAGAAAAAGAACGTCCATCTTAGCGACAGATGTTGATGGTCGTGACATTGCGGCAGTATATAGTAAAGAACTTATAATCCAAAGCACTGAGGGGGCAGTAACATACAACTACTGAAAATAAATCTTTGTCAGTTAGTTGTGAGCTGGACAAGTACAGACAACATTTGATGAGTCAACAGGTTCACGCAAAATCTGGTTATAAGCCCACAGGTTTGATCAAAACTGCAAGGCCTCCGGAAGAAAGATTAGCCTGATTTGTGTTGCGTCTAAAAGAGTGAGATAAATCGATCAGTATTGCGTCTGAATCTAGCGACTCGTTGGCTGATTGTCTTTCCTTACCGCAGATAGACAACTTCTCCAAATGACCTTTGAAGTCAATATTTTAGTAAGGGAACAGCACCAGCAGGCACTGGTGCTTTCACAGTGTCGTAACAAGGTGGTTGACAGTCTGGCAAAAAGCAGGAAGGTCCCAACACATACTAGTGAGGAAAATCTGAAACTACTGCAGTTCTAATGATTAACATTTGCTTTGAACAATGTGGACTTATTAATTTGGCAGTGTAAGGATAACCGTCCCCATGTGATAGTCATCCGGGTAATCAAGCATCATGAGATAACACACCAATTACACCAGAACACCCAAACTAGAGAATCAAACAGCAAAGCCCCTAAAGACGAAAAGTGGCTTGTTTCTGAATCTCCATTGCAGTGTGCAAAAATATTGAACCACGGGATTTACTTATTACTCCAGCGAATGATTCTTGCACAGTTTCCTCGGTGAACTTCCAAGGGTATCTCGAAACCACTGTTGAGGCTCTCGCTCCAAACGATGTTTATCATATATGTCTTGGTGACTTTCCAAATGTAGATGTGTATTTTGTTTTGTGTGTAGACCTGAGGTCTCAGGACACCCCCATATGAACAAAAAACCGGCCTGTTCTCACAAATCCCTTTTCAAATAAGTTGTCTACTGGATGGCTTATATGTTTTGCTTCCACATGCATGAACTGCCGAGAGTTATTGACTTATCGGTTTCGCCTTTACTTGGTGGCCTTACCTAGGGTTTATTGTTGCTTCTAGACCCCGAACTTGTGGAGCCCGTTTGGTGCTTATTTGTTGTTTCGGCCCACGAGAATATGTATAATTGATGCTTTCCACAAGACTCATTTTATTTATTACGTTGTTGACGGGATTGTAGTGGCGGATTCACCTTGAGGCTTGAGTTCTCTAGGCGCCATCCTGTGTTCTAAAGATATCAATGTGGTATCGGTCGTACCTAAGCGTTTTGTCACATACGCTATCCTTTTATCGCCCGGATCGCTTGTCTTTCTTTTTCGTGGGAAGTGGTGTATCTCTTTGTTAGCACGTCCAGCGCAGGACACTTGAGTTTTCCACGTGCATGAAAGCTGTCTTAACTTTTCTCAGCATCCGTCATTTAATTCAGTAGAGACTCCATGAATTATACAGCATTACTATCGATAGGTGGTGACTTCAGAGAAGGAATACCCATTTACAGAAGAACACCAAAACCGTGAACATCGATCCAAACACAAGTCCTCATAGCTTCAGTCACCAAGTCGTCTGCCCTTATATGATATCGTCCGCTCGTTATTCGGTCAGGCACTATCACCTTTCACCCATCTGTTATTGCTTCTGCCCGACAGATATCAAATGGACCAACCTACCATCGAACAGCTTAAGTTTACCTTAGGTTTCTCTACGTACAAATACTGATCGGTACAAAGTTGTAGTCCATTAAACAGTCATTGCAATCAATTCACGTAATATCTTAACTGTTGCCAAAAGGTGACATTTTTACAGAGTTACGCACTAAATCAAATGACATGCAACTCGTCTAATATTTTCTGTGCATGTACCCAAAACCAAAATTACTCTATAATATTCAATTAGCTGACCATGAGCATGCGCATAGTGAGCAGTTGAATTAGTGCTCTACATTCTCACCCACAGCTTTACTTCGCTTGATTTCTTCTAAAATCTTCTGTATACTTTCAAGTTGTATGCCACTGGCATGTGTTTACTTTATTTTGACAGCAAGGAAGATATGCAGAGGCACTTAACGTAACTCGGTTAATTCTGGAACAAGGTAAGCGGATCTGTCAAGTCCTGTTGTAACTGTTCAGTTGATTGGCAAGATGAACTCTATGTAGAAGCGTTGTATGACTTTTTCCACTTAATTTCAGATCCAAACCATCGGAGAAGCATGGACAATGAAGAATTCTACCGTGACAGAATTCAACGTGGGGAGGGTATTATTGGACCCATACCTCCGCCGAAAGGTAAACCTATAGACTGTAGCTTATTCGGAGCTTGAATATTTTACCTCAGTACCTGACATCAACATCTACCCAGATAGTATTCTATTCTTTTTGAACAAAGAAATAAAAAGCGTATTTTTCAAAGCAGTTACAATGCTGATATACCCAAATCATCTCAACAGTTCATTGTGACAAGGTTTCGAAGGAATAATGTTTACAGGCAATAGGTGGTACGCTGAAGGATTTGAACATTTGGTACAGTACCGTCACAAAAACTTCTTATTTCAGCTACTACTATTCAGAAGTGATAACTGAATCCATCGTATCTTGGCACTATTGTCGAAGATAAGTTGTTCTAACTGGCTTCTATATGTTTATTTTGACAAGCTAGGAAACCCCCTATATAATCAAAGAGACCAGACCGGTAATGATCAGATTCGGAGATTAAACGCCTGTTTAAGCAAGACGTCCCAGTGCATCTTAAATCAGTTAAATCTCGTGTCTGTAAAATCATCATTATGGTACCTAAGTTTATATCAACTTACTGACAATACCGATAAGTAGTGCGGCAGATTTTTATAATTTTGAGGGAATCTAACTGAGTTTACCCTAAAATTCATAGATTGGGAGTGAGCAGGAATAGAATCGGTCCATGTTAATGTCCTACAGAACTGGTTAAAGTCGTAATAAACTTGCTTGCCGATGGGGCCAATGAGAAAACGAATATTACATTATACAATTGGGTTCAAATCGACCCTCGGTGGATGAATGGATGAGTAGCAGCAGATGTACTCGCTCATCAGTGTTACAATGAAATGAAGGGATGAGCAACAAAACAGAGAACAGCGGGATTTCTTGTTTCTGTAAAACACACCACACCACTGTGTTATTCAGTTAATCGATTGGATTAACTAAGATAATTGGAGGTTGAACTGGTTACTGTTACGTGACATGTCTATTGAGATAATCACTATTTTCGGTGACACGTTCAATCGTTGAACGTACGAAATTCCTGACTAGCACTGATATGTATAACATAACATTGCGCAAGCTACGAAGAATCTTGGGATAAATAGTAACTGCTCACACAAACAACGATCTTAGATTTTGTCAACATTTAGGCAGAAAACTGCCACCAAATTCAAATTCTCTTTGTTTAGCTTGTGTACTACTTTGTCGTTTTTCTTTAATTTCATTTAATTTTTACGGTAGCTTTGTCAAAGTTTGACCAGGAAACCGAAACATATCAGGCTTTGTGTCGGGGCGAGATGTTGTTCCCTATGCCGCCATCAAACACTACTTACTGTCGTTATTCTGTGCCCCATCCGTACTACAAAATTGGGCCGGTGAAAGAAGAAATTTTATATCCGAACCCAAAAATCGTAATGTGGTATGAGGTGATTCATCCATCAGAAATAGAGCGCATTCAAAAGCTCGCCTCTCCACGAGTAAGTTTTTTTTTCTGATACATTTGTTTGTTTGTTAGCGGAAGTGAAATATACGTGGAACGTGCATATCAGTAAATCGTTCATTAAACATCTTAACACTAAGTAGTAATCGAAACAGATGAAACAGTCATGCAAATTAAACTGACATTTGTTTCAGCCAGGTGGGACTGTATGATAGATGTATCTCAAAAGTACAGAGCGCTTATAAATGAAAGATGACTGTAAATGTGTTATCAGTTTTGTGACTGTCTCAAAGTGTACTTAAGTAACGGGTTATTTACAGCCTTCAGTCATCACGATAGGAACGTGTTTCAACGCTGAATTGCTAGCATTCTTGGATTACTTCACGCTGGTGGTCAACCTGAAATGGTGAACAGTTGAATCAATCGGGCTGCTTACTCTCAGTGGCTTGTGACGGTAATTGCAAAGTGTTCAATTCATCCTCTGATCTCACCTATTTGCAGCATGAGAACAAAACAGTATGCGTCAAAGGTTAAATAATCCATGTCCACCCCACGACATGAACGTGTATTTATTCCTTAAAGATATAATCTGCCACTAACCAGGAGCTTACCGTGATTTTACACCATCTAGGCCCGTCATGTATGAAGACGCCGTTGTAAGGCAAGTATTACACAACAAACCAAATTAAGCGTTTTATTAGATAGCGAAAGAAATAATAGTACTTGTGTTACATTGGACAGGTTTTTAAGGAGGAGTGATAAGTAATGCACTTACTCCACAGAATTGCTGCAGTTATAGGTGTGAATCAGCTTATACAACCAACCAAGCCACTGTGTTTTCTTTCCCACAAACGAAACTGGGTTCGGCCAAATTCATGTTTGTATATACATGTATGTACTTATATGAATATCACAAAAGTGTGAGTTTGGGGGGCTGTCTTACGTGACTGGTTATACTGTAGTTTCACATAGTGCTGTGTTCGACTGAGCCGTGCCAACCACATCTAACTGCGCTACCAGAGTTTCGAACTCTTAAATTACGCTTAGGTGGATTTGTGTGAATAGCAACTCGCTGCTGTCGCTGTTTAACACGTCCAGTCACACAAAAGAGAGTCTTATGGATATACTTCGAGAAAACAAGTTGGCCATTGTCATTGGACCGCATCTTCACTTAATCCAGTTCTCCTTGTTACTGTTACTTCAGCAGTGATGTACACATTCAATATACGTGCGGCCTGAGGCTTCGAACTTACTGTACGAATTAACAATACACACTTTATTTTTTGTTTCACAGAGCAGGTACATCTTAACTTCCCTTGATATATATTTTTTCCTTCAAAGATTTGTTTTTTTTTATAACCGTGGTGTGGAAAATATCTTCAAGTAACTTCTTTATTGGGTAACTTTGATGGACTTAATATACCTGCTCATCAGCACGATCTTTGTATTTACTGTCCAGGGTGTGCATCGAAAGCACATGTATGACCATGTGCGTCCTACTCAGATACTTTAGATAAAAAAGAAGGTCGCCAATCACATGACCACGTGTCGGCTAACAGACAAATTTTATCGGTTGTAAATTTGTTTGGAAGCCAAACAGTTAAATGTGACTTGATCCATATTAACAGCAAATGTCACTCTACAACTTTGACATCAAACGCACCTTCGTGACTCGTCCATTTTGGTATGCCCTGCTGTTTGCGATTTTGCAGTTTTACTAAACTGTATCTTCGTTTCTATACGTCGGTGCCTCTAAAAGTCTTTCTATTATAAGAATCATTGAATTACCGTCAGCTTTCGTTTCGTATAACAGATGAGGCATGCACTTATTGGTTAGTACGTTTCTAGACAAGGTCGTACGTCATAAACAAATCGATAACTTGCGGATGCGTCTCGTGAGTGTTGTTTCTCATCCGCTGTTTATGGACTACACCTCGTGCTTGCACATAGCTTCTGAACACCTCTCTAAAACAACCATTCCGGAAAAAATTGAGTACTTCACTGAGATATCTATTTGGGTCCTGGATTTTAGCATTCGTCAAGAAATTTATCTTACTTTTTGCCTTGTATGTGAGTGCGATGTCATGTTTCTCGAACGAATAACGCCAGTTCGACTTGGAACGATCCTACCTCAACCAGATAAAATTTACCATCAACAAACTTTGAGTTTCACAGTCTTACCTTCGTTCTTCTTTATCATATCGATGTGTTCTCTTGCAAACGTTTTGTCACCACCGAGTTTCAACCCTTTACCTTTTCGAGCACCACAGTTTGTCTAGCGTATAGCTTGCATATATTCACATCAAATCACCAGTGGTCAGTCTAGAGTAAATGGATGACAGACAGCCGTCGAAGTGCAAATGAAGTTTTGGAAGAAGTCGAGAAGCAGTCCCTTTATATTCAGTTGGGTAGTCAGATACCAATAGAACAAAGCCGGTTCTCAGATTAAGTTGATAATTTAGTGTTTCTAGAAAAGCCAATGTGCTCAAACCCTCTGGTCGTCCCAGCCTTTGATAGGTGATTACCGGGTAATCCATCCCGGTTACCTAAACGGCTACTACATTTTGACCGTTAAAATAAATGTTGGGTAGGCCGTCGCACGGAGTGCTCGCGATACCGGCCTCACCCAGGCCTTTTGTTACATGTATTACCCAATCCTGTCCGAGTTTTTAATAATCATTCTTTGGCAGTACACGATTTGTGAAGTACACGATTCGACCGCTGAGCTGCATCTCGTTGGATTTGTTTAGTTGGGACAACCCTGATTATGTTGACTGATCGTGCTTCCAAAGAAATCTAAACAAGTAGTCCTTCTGATGAAGTGTTCTGAAAATGCCGGCCACTCGTTTTTCGTTTTTGGCCTGGAGCTGTTTTCAGGACACAGCGATGCAAACCCAGTATGATGGCATTTCTTGCTCTTTTTCCTGAGGTAGTTTCAAGCCTGTTAATGGTCAACCTGATTACAGCTTGCTTTTTGCTGAACTAAAGGAAATGCAGCTGGATGAGGATTTTGTCCTAAAAATCTGGGAGTGGAAAGCATTTCAGGGACTAAAACTTGTCAGGTGACGTAATGAAGTGCAACTGATTCATCTTGGAGTAGTGCAATGTACCTTGCTTTGCATATCGACCTACAGGTCTAAGACATCACCATGTAAATTCCTATCCGCCTGGTCCCACCAACCCTCTTCCAGCTGTACTGTTTCCTGTTGTCTGGTCCACTGACTGATCGACTGGCTGGTGTCTGATTCATATATATATGTATTTGCCGGCTAGGGACATTGTTTATCTGGAGTCGCACTTGCCTACATTTTTTAGCCGACGGTCCACCGTTTATGGTATCCGTGGCTCTGTGTATTTCATTTGCTGCATTCTGTGATTGCATTCCCTATGAACATGAGTAAGTTAGTGATGTGTGATAAAACGCTTAGGTGCAATCGATGCCGCCACGGATCCAGCTTGGTTTGGTTTTTGGGGTTCAATCTAACGACCTAGCGTCATATGGCTAATTTTGCCAAACCGATTTGCCTTAATCATTCTGTTGATTACATATTTGTATATAACGTGGATATCATCAATTGCCATACAGAGGATTACGGGGAACGCGGTATGCTGTCTTTGTGCTTATCTCGTCCAGCTTATAAAACTGATTAGCGCGTCTTCACTTCTCTAACCTTCAGAAGAATGCTTTGCATTGTTCAGAATCGTCCTCACCATCCATTTAACGTCTAAAAGTCGTCCATCTGCAGCTTTATAGACTGTTGCGACCCTTATTAGTTGAATAATAGACGAGATGGGAATATTTGCAATGCGAACATATTCGAACTACTAACAAACGACTTTGCTGGCATTAATGTCCTCGATAACCATCTGAGGGTGTTTTTACCAAAGATACTTCTGTCATATTTCCCACCAGTATGGCTTATACCATGAACGGTAGACTTTACAAATGTCACTCTGACAAAAACTGTCGATTCTTCATATTCCTTTTGATCTTAAATGTTAATTTCCGACTAAGTGAGGTCAATTTTGCCACCGCTGTTTTCACCAACTTAATAGCTTAACCCTCTGCCACTCGGCCAATCAACGCGCAGCACAAAATGGCTTACAGCACAATCACATAGGTTTCAGCATACGCATAAGTTACAACTAACGCCTCAAACCGCAGGTGAACTGAACAAGGGTTGACTGTTTTCTGGTATGAGACATCCACACCGTTTGCCTGCCATGAGAACAGAAAACGAAGACTTGATAACAAACACTCATCCATTCTGCCCAAGACTTAACGCAGTAGTCTGCTTATTCTTGTAACATGTACTGCTACCTAACAGACAAGGTTAACAGAGTGAGCACCGTTGATACGGTCATAAACTGTCAACTGCGCATTTGGGTGTGACCCGTTTTTAGTTGGCCACCGTGTATTAGCACTGGTGTTGGGTGCGTTGATATCTTGCACAGAAGCTTTCTGTCAGTGGTAGATGAAATGAATTACAAAAATGATAAATATCAATCGTTGTCTGAACAAAATTGTGAAGCTATCATGTACACTAACGGGTGTGTTAGAATCCTAGTCAGTAACCCACATCATAGACCCCAAAAACAACCTGAGGTGAACAAACGAGACGGTTTTCGTAGTCAAAGTAGGATTGAAAAAACAACTTTAACTTTTCCTTTTAAGACAACGAATTCTCATTAAATTGTTCTCAACTGTTAAGTGAATTTATGATTAGTACTTAGTACGATGGCGGTGGTGTAAAAAAGCAAACGACGAGAACACTCAGGACTCTACATTTATACGTACTTAGAAGTTGTTTTTAGCCACAAATAGCAACAATCTTTCTACCAGTAGTTAGGTATGGTTACCAGTCTAAATCTATTATGGTAAGGGAACAGTTTCATTGCTCGTGTGCTTGGGTTTGATCTTGCAAATACTTTTCATTAATCTTGTTCAACTCAGCAGTTCGTACCTTGTGAGATTCAGCGATATTCACCGGGTAACAATTAGTGCAGTTTACTATATTTGTTACTGTTTAAAAATAATCGTGATTTGAGAAAAATATCACTGACATTTTTCTGATGTCCTTTCGGATGGTTTGACAAATATAAACCAAAAATTGTTTTTCTTCTGACAGTGTGTGACATATTATTGTATACTTGCTAAAAGATCCACCCACACTTCAGTATCCAGCGGGTCAAAAATGCCTATAGGAAGTGCTGCGCATTGGTTAAACCCTCATCGCCACTGGACCAGAATTTCAGAAACCATGCGCGATTACTGTCATTGAAAAATTGACCAGATCATTTTTCAGAAAGTCGGACAGTCAGGGCTGCCTGATCGTTTTACGTAAACCTCGCTACTTGAGAGCACGCAATTGCACTTTCGATTGCCTCGCAATTTGTTCCGAGGAAACAATGGACCTGTTGGTCAACTCGATTGGACTGTAATAGAGAGGCGGAGCGCTCATCTCTGTGATGATCACTTGGTGAAGCATGCAATTGGGGGTTACTGATTAGGATGGTACATTCAAAAGCTGACTAAAATCGAATGACATCCGTGAACCGACACAAAGCATAGATCCTTGACTTCTACTCGATGACGTGTAGGTCGAGCACACAGTACAGTTATTTCAACCGCAATAAATTTACCCGTTAACTGGTGCAGGCAGAGACTGAACTAAAGCATCGTTTCTTTTAAGGTTGTCATGGTTGTACCTTCAAGAAGGTCAGAAAATTGCCACACTTGCTGTCTTCTCTTCTCCACAGCTGCGGAGAGCCACAGTCAAAAATCCGGTGACGGGAAAATTGGAAAATGCCTACTACCGAACAAGCAAAAGGTAAGATTTTGTCCAGTATATAGAAGTTTGGAGCAAGCAGTATCGTGTTTCCACATACATTACTCAACTTTTTATAAACCTGATGCCATTTTCCTAAATAAAATCATCTTTCGATTTCTGCTGGCGTTTGGAAATTTACTATTTTGCGAACAACTTAACAGTGGTCAGCATTTTTCAGGATGAAGGTACCACCATTATTTTCACTTGTCCTTTGGTTGTAAAGGCTTTAAACCTAACTAAGATTTGTCGACTTTAGGCATGCAACATAGTGAAAATTATGGAGACTTCTGCTTTCCTAACCAATAAGTTAATTGATGTTTAACCGACTAACTTTGCCAGTAATTCCCTTAAGGACGTTTATTTGAGTCGAACGACGTTTGCCTAACAGTTGACCACATTTCTTTTTAAGACAATTATCCACTGATGGATTGATTAATCCGCTTGTGTCGTCTGTCTAGATATTCTATGTAGGAGATCACCACTGAGATTAGTTCGATTAGAAATGCTTCATACAATTCGACCACTTTCCTCTCTTGCCTTTCCTCCTTTGTTGAACTCCTGTTGTGCTACTCTACCTGATAGTGGCATATACTTCCTACATATTGTATCACCACTAATGCATCCAAGAGTCCTTCTGTTAGTTCCCATAACTGCATTTCGAGCTACTGGTCATGTGTTAGTCAACTCAAACTGCTTGAAGTACACTAACTTTTTGTCAACCACTCACTTGGCGAGTGAACTTTGGTCGCTGTTTTTCAGCTAATTCTCCCAACATGAGCTAATGTCTAACAACATTTCGGAGCCTCAAACTATTCCGTTTAAAACAGCCTCCAAGCAAAAGGTAGTTATGTTTTTTGCTGACATTTCACCACCAATGCAGAAGGTCCTTCAGATCAAGTGAACTGAAGGTGTCCTCACTGTAATTCTTCCCTTTGTGGTCAATATCCCCACGCGCGTATAGTACATTTCTATTTCAATTATACAGTTAAGTCCGCGTAGCTTTATTTTGAGCTGGTATGTATACATAAAGCAAGTGGGTTGCACACTTCAACTTTAAGTGCGAAGATAACATCTGTTCCGAGTGCTCTTCACCCAGCACCTTTGAACATGTCTGAAGGTTTTGACTGACCGAAAATCATATCTTCTTTGGATAACAGTCGAGTTTTCATATATTTGTCATGGACCTGCTAGCCAAGACTCTCAGGTTTGCAAAGTTGTTTGACGATGTAGACTGTAGACATTTTTTTTTAATCTTGGCCTTTCGAAGATACTGCCGTACCACATATTCGTGTTAGTCCCATCTGTACTCGAACGAATCCTGGTTTTTGAGTCACTTAGTAATCACAAAGCGTTTTTGGTTACCTTTTGTTTGAACTTATCATCGTTTTTATTCAACCATCTTATTCTCCAGTGTATAATGATGAGCAGAGAACAAATTATCATTTGGTGGTATGCAGATTAGAATTTCCATGTGCGAAATGTTTGACTCTATAGCGAAGTCATGTTCAAAATACGGAAGGTTCATTATTCCGATACACCATAATGTATGCAATTCACAATGCCGACAGTTCAAAATCTGAACAGTAGATTATACCGTTGAGCTACAAACTCTGCAATAAGATATAAAACAACCAAAACCGTAACATTATGATAACGACAGTCCATACGAATGTACAGTGAAAATTGATACAATCAGATGAATATCCGCCAGTCTCACTGATGCGCGTTTCATGGTTATCTCTGCCGTAAACGGAAGAGGACAATCAATCTTTGAGAACTGAATATTTTAACCACTGTCGAAGATCGATCAGCTTTTGACCACCTTCCCACTTCTATTCTTGTTTCGCTGATGTGAAATAGCAGACCGTTTTCAGGCCGATTTTCAAGCCTTACTCATGGAGATTAAGTTTCTAGATTTGGAACATCTAGATTCTGGACCGCTGGAATGGTGTATTGTTGACAGTTTGATAAGTGAGGTTCCCAGTGTCACGATTATGAGAGACATCACCAATTCCAAATATACTCACAGTTGCCCCAATGAATATGGTGAATCTCGGTACACCAAGTCGCACAGCAAAAATGTGTTTTCGGCTAAAGTTTGTTCATCTAGAGCCCTCTCTTAAAGGCATTTTCCCTGCAGCCTACTGCCCTGTTCACCCACGTTTGATTATTGATTCTAAGACCCCCAGATACTTTGCTGAGCTGGTCCCTTCAACTACACTTCACCCTCCCCAATCTATTCACCTCAGTAATGGTTTTTTAGCTTCATTTTTCATGTTAGTGTTTAAGGTAATCATACGTCCCGTGTCCACGTTCTTCGTTACTTTGGTTCTTCACACAAAAGATGCATATACATTGCTTAGATTTACGCACCTCATGCGTTAGTTAGTGTGAGGTTGAAACAAATTCGACCCATTCAAAACACAAAAACAACTGTCAGTTAGCGACAGTCTTTAGTAAAGCTGGTATCCATAAGATTGACAATAACGGTTTATATCAAGGAAAGTTGAATGTGAATGACTCAGTAGCCAGTGCACTGTACAAGTGGAAACTTAAAATAACATCGGTGCAAATGATCGGAGATGTACCAAAATAACATCGATATAAAATAGAGAAAGCACAGTAAAAATCTGTTGCAAGAAAAAGGAGTACGATACTTGGACAAAGATGAAGCGATACAACACACTGAATGCTAAATGCGCTCAATGAATCTAATTTTGTCTACTGGGGCACACGAAACAGCTACAGAAACGAAACTCATAAAACTATTTAAATGAGACGATTGTAAAATTCGTTTTTGAAAAAGAAGACAAACGAAAAGTTTTGCACACGAAGAACATTTGTTGTTTCGCATACCAGTCAACACTTCCGTTTACGAAGAAAAGTGATTTAGCTAAACTCAAAGCCCGAGAGCTTGCAACCACCACTGCTACTCGCAATCCACGTGATCTTCACAATTTCGCTGACCCCCGAAAATAGACGCGTTTGCGTTTTCCCCCAATCCATATGATTGCGGGGAAATATTGCGGGTAAACTCCATAACCGTCGTTTACCGCGCGCTCCGTAATTGATGAATCTCAAATCATTCTCTTAGACATGATACAATATCGCGATGGTTTTGTAGTAAGCTTCCGATGTTCATATATTCCATTTTCCAGTTCTTCTGCAGCCCGTCAGTTCCTTCCAGTAGTAACTCATAATTTTGTTGCATTAAGGCTGAACGCAATGTAGCCCATTTCCAAAACATTGTCTGTCTAATTACGATCCCTAGGTACGTCTCAGGATCCTTTTTTTTCCCTTGTACCACCTAGGAGATTAACTTTTCTATTCTCTCAGTACTATCGGCATTCGGTTATGAACTGTGCGTGACTACAGTTATAAGAACACGTCGTCACTTTTTAAGTTAACTTACTTTTTTTCAAGGACAACCTTTATCGGATTATATTTTTAGTACCTGAACGCTCGTTCAATAGATGGCAGTTGTGAAAATCTTACTTTCGATTGCATGTAACTCTTAAGTTCCGTTGCATCCAGAATGTTAACGTGTTCTGTCGAAAATAAACGACAGCCAGAATCTTTGTTCCAATGTTGGTTTTGTCAAACATTGTTGAATTTTGTTTACTCAAATTCTGTTTGTAAGTCTGCATGGATTTCCTCCCTGTCAGTTCACAATGACACCAGCCAACCCACATTAATCTCTCTGAAATCAATTTCGATAGCATTATAAGCACTGTTAAAAAATTTCCACTGTTTATTAATTCTGGTGGGCAAACTTACTTGTTTGACAGTGCATGGCTACCGGATAACTTAGACGAGGTGACACACAGAATGAACCAACGTATCCACGCTCTAACAGGGTTGTCGATGGAAACCTCGGAGGATTTACAAGTCGGTAACTATGGGATCGGTGGTTACTACGCCCCTCACTTTGATTTCGGACGAGTAAGTAGCAGTAAAACTTTTATTTTATAAATAGAAACTTGAAGATAAATGAAACATCCCTGTGTTCTTAGACTAAAACTGATATCTTTCAATGATCTTGTGAGGATGACAATAATAGTTTTGTCCTTCTGCAATAGAAAATGGACTATTCTAGATAACATCACAGTGATTTCTGTATCTGTGCAGTCACACTCGGCTGCGCTATATTTTGTTGTGTTTGCTGCAGGGTAAACTCGCATCAATCTTCGGCAAGGCCAATGTCGTCCTGTAACTTACCAAGTCTCTCGCCCTTCCGTTTCTGGTCTCATTAAATAGTGGGCGGGACTACCGTTACGATTTGGTCGCACATAAAACTACTCGTTGCCACTGTTTTTCAGGTTGTATTTCATATGTACACAATTATCTTATCGTGCTTGCGTGCACTCTTACAGATGATTACTACAATGTCATATTTCAAGTCTACGCTAAATCTCTCTTATAACATACTCTTAGCAACTCAGCTTTTCCTAAATTGTAAAATATGATTCACTGATTACCAGCATTTCTAAGCCATAAAAACAGAGTTTCTGTTGATGCGGCCCTTCTTGGAAGGTTCTTGACAAGAAACTGGTCCTGTCAGTGTAGGTTATTTTCCCATCTGTGGCATCAGCAGCGGTAGAGGTTCGGCAGTGCTTCAGGAATGGGTACGCAACTTTAGCACACATTAATAATGGTGTCCTTAACCAGAAAGATGTTCTGTTTCACTGTCTTTATAGGACGGTAGTCAGCAAGGATCAGATAATCCATTATCACGGTGTGTTGCAAGACAACAAAGTGTCAACCAACGCATCTAGCTTCGTTCTAGGTGCCTAACTGTATGCTGGGGAATACTCGACTAGTATGCTGTCGTTAGCCTCACCTTCCCAATGCCACATGTGAAATGTCTAACTGACGCAGGGCACCCTCATTCACTATTCTGTCTAAATACTTACCCCTCAAATGTATGCACAGTTCCTAAGTAACTATTTCAGTCGAAATATTTGGGTTCCTGTTTGCATTCGCGGTTACTGTTGAATGAAGGCGTTCTTGGAACCAAAATGAAGTGCCCTACGTCTCATAGACAAGTTTAAAATGTCCTGCACGTTTGTTGTCTTTAAGGCCGGCGCTTGGTCACTAAAAAGCAGTTGTGTATCTTCTCAAAATGCATGATGCTATCGTTACGGATAGAGATTTTGGAGCATTGTTTCAGGACATGAATTCCGTTATTGTTTGATTTTACGCTTCCTAAGCTTCGAATTTAGATCCCCACAGCGATTTCAACTACAATACGTTTTATATATAGTACTTTCCTAACAGTAGACTTCGACTGCTTGATTGCAACTTACGGAATATTTTAATCTTCCTAAGCATAATACTCAGAAGAAACCCATTCCATAGGTTCACGTTTCGAACATTCGTTCAAACTTTCTACAATGTGTGTGCCTACTGAAGTTTTTAATGGCAAAACCCTCCTCAGGGGTGATATTTCGATGACTAGCTCCATCAAAGTGTTGGAGAGATAGGTAAACGCGCCTGTCTTACAACAAATTTTGTCCAACCGTCCTGAATCACTGATTAGTTTTCACTATCGATAGAAGGATAAATTCCTAAGTTTGTATTATTCATTGTATCCATCGGTTTTCTTAAATTAACGAAAACGTTTCTGCCAATAGAACAAAAGGAACTTTTGTAACCATGGTCATATAACATACTTCACAATAGCTGCGAGTTGTACACGCCCATTTGTCAGTGGTTGACGAAGACGAGACGTTACATCGTCCATTGCAATATACCTGTCGACTACAGACCATAAGTTTGATAGATCGTTCCTGTTTATAGCCATTATGAATCCGCACAACCCCAGAAATGTGTTACAGGGCGAAGCCTTATTTATAAGCTTTCAGAAACTGGTTCACTTAGCTCAATACCGTTGTTTGTTAATCTTCGCCTGATCTAGATCCATTTATGAGTAATGCCGCAGGTTCACGTCGATATATGACTTCAGCCACTTTGCCTGGGGGCAGTTACTTTCAGCTTACTGTTTGCCATGCTTATACTGCTGTGACCGCAAAAGACGCTTGGCCTGAGAATTTCTTTATTGAGCAAACTCCTGCATAGTTCGTCAAAATGCAAACCACAAACGCGTACACTCATCTGCACGCCAGACAGGCACTCACATACATCGGGTGGTAGTACGTTGTCATTCCCCTTGGTGAAACCTCTACCACAGTGCATATACACTAATCTGATAGTCTATTCTTGTCCATCGTCTTCCTGGCGTTCGGATCTTGCTCTTTTGTTCCCGAATGCTGCCTGTGAGTAATATACTACTCGTGAGTAGTATACTACTCACAACGAAACTGCCTGTCATACAACAATACGACTGATAATAACGTGCACAACCTACCTGACTGTTATGAGTACGGTGCAGTCTTACTGGTGATCTGACAAAATTAGTAAATCTGAGTGATCAACAGCACTTGGTTCGTATATCAACAACTCAGCTTCAGTACAGTCCGTTTTTAGTCGGAACTCCTGTCATTTGGCAAAAACAACATTTCGGTTACATTCCCAATATTAGCTAGAGTATAAGTTAAACGTCCAGAAGACAGACAGATTGTATTTCGGTAGCAATTTTGTCTTCCGAAGCGATACTCTCACGAACCTTTCCTCGTTTTCCACTTTTAACAGAAACGCGAAAAAGATGCCTTCGAAGTTGAGAACGGTAATCGTATTGCTACAATCATATTCTATGTAAGTCTATTTGCGTAGTAAACACTTGCAAATATAGCTTCTTACAAAACAAGATCAAACTTTTGGAGGTGATTTTTCCCCAAGATAGAAATACAATCGCTTTTTGTAATTTTCAAACAGATGTCCGATGTGAAGGCCGGCGGGTCGACCGTATTTAATCGTGTCGGCGCGGCCGTATCTCCAACTCGTGGCGCTGCAGGCTTTTGGTATAACTTGTATCCCAGCGGCGAAGGAGACTTACGAACTCGACATGTGGCTTGTCCCGTACTCGTCGGTTCCAAGTGGGTTATGAACGTGTGGTTTCACGAGCGCGGTCAAGAATTCTACCGTCCATGCGGATTGGAACAAGATCCCATTGAAATGGACGATGGATTTTAGACCTCACGATCTTCACTTTCAGTTTTTCGTTTAAAGAAAAACTACTGCGTTTTTTGTTATTCACTTTTTTCCTGCTCGGCATATCCCAATGGATTCCACTCTACTGCTTGTAATCAATTAACAATGTATAGCTAAGTGAAGTATGAAGTTTGTTTTTCAATTTAACCGCTGGGTGGTAAGAAGACCAGAGAAGACTGGCCGATAATACATGTTTACCAGTAGTTTAATCGAAGTTCCACCCCCTTTAGGTTAATACTAACAGTAATAACCATAAATATTACCATCAAGAACAGTACTGCCAGCGTCCTCTTTAACTGTTGCAACTTTCATTCAAATAAGCTGAACTCGATTAGCTATTCGTGGCCGACTGCCAAGGTGCCAGGCATCCAACCTAACCCCCCGAAGAAGATGGAAGAGGATGATTGATGAGTACGTGGTCCCAGTTAAAATTAGTGAAATGGTGGATAGCTGCTTTGTTCAAGTGGAATGTCATCAGCTTTAGGCAGGGTAGGTAAATGGTTTAACGGATGATGTTTTAAGCCATCAATCTGGAACGTATTCACGAGTCTTGGGTGCGATCCCCTGTATGCCTGGTATACATGACTGCTAACAGAAACAAAACAACTATCTAGTATTTTGATGGTGGTCGGTTAAACAGCCTTTGTGTGTTAGTACCACTGATAGGCTCTAACATGGGTAAACCTGGAGTCTGATTTTGAAGTAACGGGCTAAGTATTCCAAAAACGTTGCTACCAAGGTTTATCACAAACTTGACTGCTGATCAGTAAATTAGAGCATTAGTGTGAATATATCATACATAGAACCTTAAATCACTGTTTATTAGTTCATTGCAGACAGCATGGTGCTTCATTCATTCGTGACGGACGGTAAAGGATTAGCAGAGAACATGAGAGGAAAACATGTGCACAAAATGTTCACTGGATACCTAGGTTACTAGAGATGATCATTTGAATAACACTGGATGAAGCAACATCACAGAAAGAGGAGTGCAAATCTGACTCAAACAGTTACACGTTAAACAAACGAAATTTATCCCAGCCGCATTGGCATTTGAGGTCTTTCATTACTTCAAATTCGTTAAGATGGGCTCCTTTTTGGAGATTGAGAATCAAATCTAGAAAGTAGGTGTCCATTAACAATTATTGTTCGCTTAATTTCACCCTGTTCCGTAAACTAAAATGATTTTCTGTCGCACATTCGTGGTATATGAAGAACCAAACAAAATCAAGCTTTCTTCATGAAACCATGGACGGAACGAAAAAACATGCTATGTAATCTTACACTTCGCGATCTAAATCAATGGAACTCAGCTCTAATCGAGTCATTTACCACAAACGTTTTCAGGCGATGATCAGCTTACAGGCTTTTCCCATCACTCTTCTCATATGGACAGTCCAGGCGAGAATGAACCATACATGATCCAGTTCGCCTTTAGAATACTTTTCACTGCTTTTTTAAATTTCTCTTTGGGTTGAATGTTCAATGGCCTTTTCCATTTTGTTATCATATGAACTCACAGCACTGCGAAGATGACAAGAGATATGTTTTAATTCGAGCTTGTTTCTAGTATCTGCTGGCTGTGTGCTTATTTCCAATGTCGGAGACATAGTTGTAGTCTCCAGCTAAGGCAAAGGCTGGACCGACTCCCTGTCATTCGGCTTCTTTGACTGAATAAAGCAACTAAACTTTGTTTGACCGTGTAGCATCCCCACCTGCCATTGCGCGCACGTCACCTGTCTAGACCTACACGTGTGTATGTCCTTCTCTCTCCTTCCCCAATTCCGAACATTCTAACCATGCTATCCACGTATGCGATTTGATGACTGTCCTATCTGTCTCGTCGATATTGCAGTGCAATTCTCATGTTTGATAAAGCTATGCGTTGTAGCCGTCCGTTGTCCTCATTCTACGCTAGGCTGACTACGTATCACAGCCCGCAGTTTTATTTGTCATAACAGATCGTAAAGCAATTTCCACATTTCAGAGGTACACTGGTCTCAACTAACAACAACCCTAATATTCGGAGTATTCTGTATAAAATATATCTTAACTGTCAGAGAACTGATGACGAGTTGACCAAAGGCCTCAGACTGGTCCCCCATGTTTAGTGTTTAACGATCACATTCAAACCAGAGGTACTGGTGTGGTCATCAAACTGGCAGTGTGAGGGTGATACTTCTAAATCTTCTGTTCCCACTAAGAATAACGGAGCGAGTACTGTTTGAATTGTCACAATTGTTGTGGCTAGATTACGATAAATAATCCAATGCGCCGACTTCATATCGGTTAGGAAACGATATTTAGAATAATTGTGGAAGGTCAATTTATTTGCACCCTCACTTCATCAAAACCAAACTGAATGATTTGAACGTTCTGGTTTTCAGCTGTTCGATAAAGAACTTTCTTCCGTACAACCAGAGTAAATCTAAATTCTCACATCACCCCAGGTGATTAATCACTACAGTCAAAAAAGTTGACCCTAAAATCACCGTTAGCTGTTACGTCTCCCAGTGTAACATTGAATCCGACAACAACTGTCCGGCCATCATTTTTCCATTAAATACTGCTGTTACACATTTACATACGGTTTGATTTAATACTGAAATTATTCCAGTGCTTCATTGCTCCATTGCTAGAATCGTTGCGTCTGTGACCGCCACCTGCGGTCCGATCACAAGCTTTGCCTATATTAGTGTTACAATGCGGCGCAGACTTTCGGTTTTCCAGATCTAATCTGAAAGGGGCGCAACCAGTGTTTTCGAATTGAGAGCGATATGAACCCCGATGGAAAAGCTGGTTCCCTGCATTATCATATCTGGTACTATTGAATTTTGTTTGTAAGGTTTGGTTTTCCATGTTTGTGTGATGTCGAATGCTGAATTTGTTAAAATATGTTCAGACCGTTAACAGGAAGTTGCTTTTTGCTGCTTGCAGTAAACAGTTGCGAGGAATTTTTTGTCATGACCAACTCTTTTTCTTTCGTTTCCAACTGTCGTTGCGTATGTTCCATAACTTCCTTGTAGGACATCGTTTGACAGGCTCACTGCCTGATCACCCTGAGTAATTCTTCTCCCATGGATTCATGGTGTGGCTGGCAAGCCGGGCGTTCTGAGTTATTTTGAGCTGAAATTATGTAACACGAATGAGCTCGAACATAGCGTTTACTCAGCCGTAGTTTCGTAGAGGGAGACAACACCAGCAAACACATGAGGAAAGCACAGGAAGACAGGCTCGTTAAGTAATCAATCGAAACCGAGATAGCGTCTATTACATAGTAGCACATAGCATTATAAGAACCAATTTATATAGTCTTATCGGTTGCTTCATTCTAACCGTCCTTTCGGCTGAATCGGTTAATTTCGTGCTTAAGAGGAGAAAGCACTTACAGTGCCATACGCGTTGTCAAACCGTACACACTTAGTCTAGTCATGTACAACTCACCATATCACTCGTTGACTACATTATTAACCCACGGGCTTGAGCTCGTCAAGCAGACGTTTTTAAAGCTTAGACTACGGGAGTACTACTGTTTCGTTCTTTTGATCAACAATTCCAGCTTAACTGCACAGCAAAGGCTTTATTCTGACTTGTCCACTAATGATCCACTGAAAGAGATGATAAATTGTTTGTGCCACCCCACTGTGACTGACATCCTAGATGTCCGTGCGCCATCAAAAAAATTGTCTCAGTCATTGTTCCTTTGTACAGACAACATACAGTTTGAATTCAATGAACACCTATCAGCGATTGAACGATGTGGTAATAGAAGCTCTAGTGAAACGTTTGTTTACACATGTGTTTATGATGAAGCTCTAAAACCACCATTCGCTGGCGTAGCGTTTTGTAAACTACGTGTTAAATCGCTCTCAGCGACTTAGGGTAATTCACTCAGTAATGCGTACACGACAATTACACTAACGCTTATTCAGACGGGCGGGATAACGGTACTATATTCAAAGCCCAAAAACGTAAGAAAAGGCGAACGGAAGGATTAGAATTTATACAGTACTGTTTAGTAAAATTACAATAAACGTACTATCTCATCTTGAATCTGAATCAACCGGATAAACAAATTATCTCGTAAGGGAGTTCAAAATAGGGTAATTAAACACGAGTCCACAAACAGCTACCAATAAACGGGAAATGACCCCATTAAAACAATCTGGTACAGATGATGATGAGAACGTGTCAGACAAAACCGAGAAGAAATTTTTAACAGATAAGTAGTGATGGTTATAAAAAGGAG
>LUCH01007077.1:4091-22895 GCA_013368495.1 Paragonimus heterotremus
AACCATTGGAACCGTCTTCTTTCTGGGGTCACTAGCAGCTCCTCTAGAGACCGTTTCGAAAGTTTGCTTATCATTGATCGAAAACCACATCATGCAAGCAATATTATTTTGTTCTTGGCATTCACTATAATCCTCATGAGCGATGCTGCACCCTGTTTTCAATGAATGCCTTTCAGATCAGCAGCCGCTCGCTTGACACTAAACAGGAAAAACCGACTGGATCCGGGACCTTTGGGCCTTTTCCTCGAGCCCTTATCTTAATCGTTGTGTCGCGGTAAAAGCCATCCATTTTGTAACATCCATTCCAGCGTAGTGAACACATCTGGCCAGCCTGACGTGTTTCATCGCACTGCATTCTACACTGTCGTTATTGACACACGTGTGCTAGGGCACCGAATCTTCGTTTTTCGTTCTCCATCGGCTTTAGATAGCTATTGCTGACTGGGTAGTATTCTGTTGGTTTCAACAGGTGGTGGGCCAGTAATTTTCGAATGTTCTGCTAAGTTGGCCGTTTTGCTTCTTGCGGAGTTTCTTCCTTCGCATGTTTGTTATTTTTATCGACCCACGCATAAGCAGTTGCTCCCCCTCTGTTCGTGTATACTATTGGCTACATCAATTTCATACCACTTGTCTAATCATTCATCACTGTGTGACTTATGTTTATTCTACCCATGACTGGTATCCATTTTGAGTCACCCGAGTCCCCCATGTTTTCCGTATCGCTAGTAGCCCCGGCGCTCTTAGAAATGGATCCCGTCCTACGGTTCGTACATATAGGGGCGGAAGTTTGCAACAACCAAATTTGTTCAGATCAGACCAACTTCATCCAGTTAGTGTGTCGACTGCCAAAAAAGGTCACGACAAAATTTCAAGACGTGCCAATGAACCGGCCTCCAGCGAACCCTAGTGCAAACCTTAAAGAAGCGGTGATTAAGCGAGCCAATCCACTGCAAACGACTTGTTTAAAGCAGCAGCTAAACAATGTGCAACAATTTTAGGCACGTCGCATATGGACGGGTCTCTTTTTCGCGAAATGTGGGCACAGAGACTACCAAAGACGGCGCAGTCAGTTGCGTATATTACAAAATCACAACCCTCATCGGAGGCAACGGTGTTAACGAACCATATTGTGGAACGCATTCAGCTACTTCCTATCTGGGTCATCACTCCAGAACACGTGCCACGTCCGGTGAGACCTACTCCGCCCTATACGTTGGCCGGCCTCTCTATATCAACATGGAATGGAAGCATTATGGGCCAAAGTCGCAGTTTTGCTCCGCGATTTTGGTAGAATCTCTCCAGGTAGTCTAACAGACCGCCGAACTGGCAGTGCCTCCGGCATACAACGTCGCAGCAAAAAGACGGTTACTGTTGTTATCACCAACGTTTCAACACCCGGTTCACCAGGGGCACTAAACAGCGCGATCACCGCCCAACCAAGCAGAGAAACTTCTATGCAGGCCCGCGATGGTTACTAACATCGTCATCACCACACTTTTCCGCCTCATCCCTAAAAATTATATAAAAACCGGGCACATGTTCCTGGCTGATACCGGGTCTCATGCTAACTTGTTACCGCCCAAAAAAGACAGTTTCAAAACCCTGCAACCCGCAGCTATATGCTGCGAATCGCATGCCTGTAACTTCTCACTGGCAGCGATTTTTTAACCCTAATCCGGCCACCCGGCGAACACTGCGCTGGGTGTTTACAATTGCCGCGGTGCCTTCCGCCATAATCAGTATCAATTTTCTTCGGCATTTTGACCCTCTGGCCGATACGAGACAACGTCCGTTAATCGATTCCAGCATTAAGCTAAGCATACCCGGGACACATGCAACAGTTGAAACCATAACACTCATATATGTCACAACCGCCGCACCTCTTCAATGAGTTTCCGCAGCACGTTCGTACATCAAACGGTGTCCCAACAGTGACCTCCGGTGTTACACAACACATCCGTACCAAGAGACCTCCTCTCTGAACGCCCTTTCCGGCTGGCCTCCGACGACTTCAAACTCCCCATGGCAGGTTTCAAACACGTGCTCAAACCCGGGATGGTACCCGAGGGGCTTGGAGAGTGATACCTCTACGATGAGTATCGCTAGTTCAACAAAGCAACGGTCCCTGACAAACACTAATACTGCACACGCAGGATTTAACTAGTTGCCCGTAGGGAAAAACCATATTCGGCAAGACAGATTTGAGGCATGCTTGCCCTCAGGCCCCGGTAGTCAAAGAAGATATACCCAGATCGCAGTTATAAACCCTTTTGGCCTTTTCGAATTTCTACAAATGCCGTTTGGTTTGGGCAACGCAGCTAAAATTTCCAAACGTTTCATTCATGAAGTGACACGCTGTTTGGACTGTCTACCTATATTTGGATGGTAAGTTGGTGGCCTGTTCCTCATAAGAAGCACACCCTGCGCATCTTCGCAATCTACTGGAAGGTTTCACACAAAGCTCAACCAACAATTAACTCTATTAAATGCCCAGCAGACACATGGCCGACTCCCAGATGTTAGTCAACGTCTGGCCAATAGTCGGCCAAACAATGCTCGAAACGGACAAGAGTAACTGTCAATTACCACCCTCATTCTGGTGATTTGACCCAAGCTGAAACGTTTCTGGAGCATACTATAATACTCACAAGTTTACATTCCCAAGCGTTCTAGACCACAGCTATTTTGTGCCATTTTGTGCTCCCGTCGAACGCGCTTGTAGTTTCACTAAATTCGTGCGTGATAAACGTGGCTACGTGAGTCGCTTACGGTCTGTCATCACTCAATTTTTTTGTTAACAGCTTCGCAAATGTGTAGTGCGCAAAGCAGATACAGATTCACAGTCGACTGTTTCCGTGCTGAAACACAGAGAGGAACCTTCAAAGAAGGGACACACTCGAACAGCGAACACACAAGACAACAGTCACTACTCTGGTTGTCCGTTATAGTCGTGGACCAACCTTGGGGCCACGTGGAGACACCGGGGAACAGCGTTCTTCCGAAGCAGGGGGTTCCAGCAATAGTACTACAAAGGAGAACAACAAGAACCAGCATGAGCCAAAGGCCCAGTAAGTCATGCACACAACTTACACAAACGAGAACAGTGCTAAAGACACAACAGCACGATGTCATACAATTCAAATTCAATCTGTGCGCGCCCTCTAGTTTCGACTGCGCACCACAAATGCGCTATATGTATTTCGCGCTTTCCGCTTTGTTACTGCAGGCTTACCAACAATTGTTTAATTACACACATAGCACGTGGTCACAATAGACATGAGTAAAGTGAAACGGCGGCACAGTAGATGGGCTACTGACAGTCATATGAGATGTTTAAGAGGTAGGTTACGCGAGCTGGACGAAACATATATGCAGCGTACCTCTTGTCCAAAATACATGAAGTCCTCCTTCACTTAACATAAAGGATGATCCTACACAACCGACAAACTCAGTCCAGCCTGCAGGTCAGATATTGCGTAGTTGTGGTATGCTTACCAATCTCGAACGTTTCAAGGCCAAGGAGAGCCGTGTGTTCTTAGTATATTTGGGCCCCGTGGTTATCCGCTCACTCTTTCCATACCCCGCTGTATGGGAACCTCTTAAATCTGCCTCTCTCTTTCCATCCCAGTGTGTTTCACTTTTTGATTGACCATGACCGATTTTCACTTGTTAAATTAATCTATCAATTGGCTTATCTGTACGGGGACGACCGGCTGGTTCATAATATGCACCGTCTCACCCGCTTGCGCGATTATATAGTGTGTTTTGGACCTCCCGGAATAACCCTTTTTGTGACACATCATTTTATTACCTGTGGGCCACCCGCATGTTTCTTCATACTTAGAGTCAAAGGTCACAGCGACTACCGTGGCTGCAACAAGTGCACATAAAGGGTTGAGTGCTACGAAAGCAGAAGAGTGGCCTCTTGGGTATATGTAAATGAACTAAAGAAAGATTCCAGTTTTCGAAGACAACTTAACGAAGAACATCGCATCGGTTTAGCTCCTTTGATATAACTTGACACTGACATGTTGCCACAATTCCTCATTGACCCCATACACTTAATATTCCTGTGTTGTTAGGCAGTTGATTCGGATTTGTCATTCATCCGATATGGTTTGTGATGTTCGCCTCTGAGCAAGTATGCGGAAGACCATCGATATCAGTAGTGAGCGGAAGCCGCTGTAAAAGCAGACAACAGAACCCCGAATTGAAAACAAGAAGCTGGAGGAACCTCTGCACAAGTCATTAAACAAAGTCGCGACTCTCTAGGTCACGATGAGCAACTTGGCGACCCATATCAACAGCAGTCCATCGTTTCAATCGCAACCAACCATCTCTTCCAGCCAAAGCAAACCGCAATTTTCACTGCGGGATGTGGAGGTTTTTCTGAACATGAGCAGTAGTCTGGATACCGGAGAACTGTACGAAGAATTCGTAGACGGTGTACACGATAATTTTTGATGCTTTGGATTCCCGGGATATTTTTATCTTCAGGTTGTTCATCGGGGTGGAAACGTATTGTGAACGCCCTGTATTCCTCTGAATGTCAGCAACAAATGAGCTCTTCTTTTACTTTCAACTTATTACTACTTACAGGCCGTCGTGATGATATTGCTGATTATTGTTTTCCTTTCGTGGATTCGCACCCCCCGACTGTCGTTTACCGAAGGCACACAGGCGATAAATACACACGGAGGATATGTAACCGTGTTTGCTGAATCACTGGCGATTGAGACGAACTGGCTGAGGACAAACGGAATGTGTCGCATAGTTAACACTAACATTTCCAAAACAACTGAGTAATAGGTATTTCTTCTGATTCGTTAGAAGCCGCCGTTTTATGTAAATGAAACTATCCCCAAGACAATGAGAGGAACGTGAAACATTTCCGCACGAGGTGGTTCTAAGGGGCCGAAGACAGAGGCGTTGGAAGATCCAAACGCCGATACTCAGAAATTAATCGCAGGATGATAATAACCTGTGGATTTACGAAGGTAGTTTCATCAAAAGAGCAATCTAGAGCTGGAGGAGCAGACCAGAAGAACGCACTAACACATCTAGTTTGTTGTTGATTCATGGTTGAATTTAGTTAAAGTTAACCCACCATATACAAAAACCCCTAAGTCTTTGTTGTATTTCTTATGTTATGCAGGTTGGTGTAGTAGATCTGCATAACCGGAAGAAGTTGTACTCAAATAATGCCTGCCGTTTCCTCAAGCAACTGACATAAATGCGGTGAGTCTACCTGGTAAGAATGCACGAAAATTGTTGACGTAGTGCAGCCTTGTCTGTTACAAGTCTTGTTGATCCATGTTATAGCGTCACACGTAACACCCGTTATCCGGGAAAATGACTTTTTATGGAATTTGATTGCTACGCTTTTCCGTGTTTTTTTGTTCTTTTTTTCATGACTTCATGTTTTCTTATCTCCCGTGGCTCGCGGTTTTCAGGCCCCTCTGCGTTCAGTCTGCATGCCGCGTGCAAACTGTTGAATACGGAATTGCTTTCAACTTGAACGGAAATGACTGCTGCTTGCCGGTAGACCTTGGACCTTATTATAACATGTTTCGACCTAAAATATACGGATACTTCGTTTTTTCTCGGTACTTATGGTTTTGTTGTTGATTACTGCGTGTTCAGCGATCAGGTAGAAAATTTTTGTGGCAACGTGTCCGTCTTATAAACAGTTTGGAGAGTTATTCCAGGCGCCCATCTCTATGCCGGTCCGCATTGGGTCCTTGGAAAGCTTTGAAGCTAAAAGCTTCATGAAAAAATCTACCCCTCTAAATTAGGTTGCTAGTTATTGTCAAATAACGTCGCCCGCCGAGAAACATCGATTGCAAGAGAAGACGGTGAAACCTACAGACTAACGTTAGCGGATTGTGGGCGCTGGATCACGTAGGATTCAAATCGTTTTAGTAGTATCAGCAAATAACCAGGAATGTTAGAAAGGTACCATTAGCTTGAGTGGACTACTCAGATGTTGTGTTGGCCAACTGAGGACAGACTGTGGCAAAGTCCGAAAAGACTCTGGCCAAAGTTGGATTGACTCTTGATTTCGGTGCACTCATACTCGGAACCGCCTTCTTGCAAACTCTCGCCAGAGTCAGACCGGGCCCGGGCCAGAGCTGCCGTGTTTTACGGGTGCGAACTAGATAAGGTCACAACAGAGCTTCTGGGTCACAAGATCTCCCAGAAGTAGGAAAGAGGTCGGTGGTCCCCAGTTTCGAACCTCCAATTCACTCTCTTGCCACCGTACCTCATCGTTTTATCACATCTCAGTAACTTTTCCTCCCTGCTGTATACTGTGGCACATTTCCACTCCGTGTGATTATTTCACATGAAATATATAGCAGTGTGCAAGCGTTGTTTGAGAGAAGTTTGATTTCGATTGGAGTTTGACCCTCATTGCTTCAACCCATGGTCAGGAAATAGTGGAGCGACAGGGATTATAAATGGTAGCGTGAAAGTTGGATATTAACACGGTAGAACATCGATGGACACATACATTTCTGTTGTTAGTGTCAATACTGACAAACAGTTGTTAGGAATAGAGTTTTGATTGTCATGTCCACTGGACAACTCGTGTCTGCAACAGTACGGGGGAGTGAAAACAGTGATCAACAGACCACTCACCATTCACCTATGTTGTAAGTGTATTCGCTTTTTATGACATCGCTGATTAGCCACACGTTCTCCTATTTGTTCTGAAGCATGTTTAACTTCTGGACAACCAAGTTTTACTGCAGATGTTCCGGGATTGACTGAACGCGCATAACCATCGTGTCTTGGGATGTGAGTCATCTCGGCTCATGATACTCTGGGCCCACCAAAAGGTGAAACTATTCCACGTAATTTCTTGTCGATTGTTTATCAGACGTTTTCGGTTGCCAAGAAGTATTCTAGGTCACCATCTTGATCCATTCGACAGCAATTTAACTCGCACGTTCAAGAGGTTTTGTGGCGTAAACAGAATCCCTGTAACTGTGTGGGATGACTGTTGTTTGTTTTCTCGCATATGGACTGCCACTATCGTTGAGTTTTATTATCGTTTGGTTTTTTACTTTATCGTCTGCCTATTTTCACCGTTTAGATCCACACCTCAAATCTTCCTGAATTTAATGTATCATACAAGCCGGTTGCAGTTTATATATTACACTTCAAGTCTATCGCCAATGTAGAAACCTGGCTGTTCGTCAAGTACCACTTCATGGTCATACCCGGAAAGCACAATTCCGCGAACCAACTCGTCAAACTGTTCCCCACCTCTTATCACAGGCAACAGTTTTATACATCACAATATACTTGGATTTATTATCAAACATTGCTGATTATGATCTGTCCAGAGAATGAAGTCGCTAGCTTGGTCCAGCTGACCTGGCCCGTAAAAATGTCTTGGTATGCAGTATGCGTTCATACTAGTAGCTGCTTTAACCCGATTCACTTGGATTTTGAATAAATTCTGGGTATGCAGTATGTGTTCACACTACCATTTGCTTCACCCGAATGATTTCTGTTATCAACCACGTCCCACAATACAGTGTGCGTTCACGCTAGTAGATGGTTCAGCTTGATTCACCTAAGCTATGGATAACGTCTGAGCACGCAGTATAAACTCACACCGGAAGCTGCTTCAACCTGACTCACTTAAGCTACGAATAACGTCCGGGTATGCAGTATGAGTCCACACCAGTAGCTGCTCCTTCCGAATCACTTTTACCATGAACAATTTAGAGAACGAACACATGCCGGAAGTGATGGAAAATCTGTATTTGAAGCGTTTGGGGGTACATGGTAATCATCATCTTTGATTTCATTGGTTGTCATATCGATTGGAATATTTTTCTGCACCGCGACAGATAATTGGTGTCCTAAACATCCTAGTGTGACTGGCTGAGAGGTATACGTCCCGGTGATCAGCACGCAGCTTGATTTCATCTGTTTCCGTATAATGTTCCGTAAGAAACGCCACGTGATCTTAATCTAGTTAGCAACAATGCAGTAAACTGAACAGAATCTACCTCTGGAGATTCTCGACGATAGAGTGGAACATGGTACCCCTTTTTACGTCGTTCCATACACATTGAAGATGGAATCAACCATATAATAGGGTCATTTCCAACCATCTCTAACATCAACGTTTCATCGACCAATATCCACATGAAAGCTTGCAAACAAAAAGAAATAGTGTAAAAATCGTATGAACAAGGAAGCTGCAAATGTTGTCACACATGTTTCACCATCAAATGTGTTAGTGTTCTTGTTGAAATGCAGTGTCAACAATGTATGCTTGTATATTTCCATTTCGATCATATCTTGAAAATGCCGCAAAATTGAACACTCTAGGGTTATAGAATGACGTAGTTCATCTCGAAAACTTCAACAATTGCATATATACTACTTGAAAAAGTGAACTGACGCCAATAACAGGTTGTGTTTCGCGAAAATGGTGGAAAACGTTTTCATCACCAAACTAAACCTATTGGGACTTATTCCATGTATTCCAATTTTCCCATTAACGCTACTTATTCACAACTGATGTATTGTACGTACTATGCCTAGAATTCCGATTGTAAAATTTGGAAAAATATTTGGAAACCAGGATGAGCGTCAAAAGGACCGTTTTGCGTTTTGAACGACCTTCCAGTCGAATCTCTCGAGATGGATAATTGCTGCGATTTTTAATAACTATTTGCAAACGGTCTTGGCTCAGCGTTTGGAAGTAGTCGTTCAGTCATGCTTTCGTGAGGTTAACAACCTTGTGGTCAAGACATTGGTGTCACAAGCATAACCGCCAAGATGGAAACACTGGTTCGGGGGAGGATTTGCATCACTTATGAGCGTCAGTCAAAGCGAAACCAGAATGCGATCCTTTCTTTTAAGGTTTATCAGCAGGAATTCTTACCTGAATGTGAAGGCCGCGATCAGATGTGAAGAGTGTTCAATGTGACACTTGCCAGTTGGTCTACCGCAAGCAGATTACGTCCCGAAGCCTCAAAAAATCAACAGTGTTCTCGTCACGCCACTGGTCAAGCTAAGTACAGAGGCAATGCTTGACGAAACTTATTACTTGAAATCCGTCCCGACCAACACAACGAACGTCCAGCTTGACCATTATTCACACCGACAAGGGAAACGGCGTCAAATGGCCAAAACCTTGGCACATGTTAGGAATAACCCTAAGCCTCATTGGAAACCGGAGTTAAAAGCTGCCTTACTTTCTTCCAATTCCGCATTTTCGGATGGGTGCACAAACCCCGCAGTTCCTTCCCGAACACCAGTTCGGGGACGGGACAGAAGTGACGCGAGCAACAGGACGAACCGTCTGCCAAATGTTTCATCTCCAACCTCTGCAGCCTTTGTTGTACCGTTCACGAAATACCTCTCCATGAGGCCCGTAACTCGGACGGTCTGTTAGGTTTGCCTCTTGCACCTAAAAGTGCCTATCCGGTGGGTCCCTCCAGGGTGTTTCCATGGCGGACTTCAGTTGTGCTCGGCCAACACTTACTCCAGCGTAACATTTCACGCAAATTCCCCGGCGCGTTACCCGGTGGGGCCAACTTTCATTTTGTGAAAACTAGTTCCCGCGCGGCAATTCACGTCATTTTTGAAATTGAAAAACAGCAAATCACCTGGCTGAAGTTCTAAGGAGGTATGCCACCAGAAGGAGCATCAACTACAGCAGACCAGAGACAGATGAGGCCTCGTACCAGAAAGCTCACCTGCGCAAAACTATAACGAAGCAGCCGCCGCATTCCGAGAGGAACCTCGTAGCTGCCCGGCGGAGAAAAACGACCACTGCGAGTCTGCCACCCGTGTCTTCTTTCCCAGTTATTGCCTCCCTTCCTCATGCCCTTCCGCACACCATTCTTCTTTCCTCACTCAACCATACGAGGAAATATTTTTCAGATGTATGTATGCAAACTGTCTGCGCTTATTTACCACGCTGTCAGAAATCAGACGGTTGACTCGTGATACAACCCCTTAAATCACTGTTTTCAAGGAGTTCTGGCCTTCAATAGACATAACCGAGGAGTAACTGAACGTCCCTGGGTACTGCGTGCACCGTATCGGCTCCGTACAATGGGAATCGAGGCACTTCCGCTTTCTTCAACCGAGGTCTCTCGAGATCCATAGCTGTTGAGAATTTTCACTCCTGCGATAAATGTGATGATCTGTGGCTGCGACTAACATGGCGCCGCCAAGACAAATTTTCAGGATAAGCAGTTTGCCGTTTCTCCTCCTGCAGCACCTCAAAAGATAACGCTTTTGTGGAAGTTTAGAAGTCCTCCTAGGATTTCATCACCTTTTTAATCTTATTACTGCGGATGACTCAAATACACCCAAGATGATTTTGCTATCAACGTCCCATTCGGACAATCAGAGTGCTTGACTGACATCATTTTGGATGCTGGTACGATCGAAGATCTAGAAACAGCAAGTCGACGCCCCGACGTTTGACTTCGATCCTGCGCTCCATTTAATTACTGAGAACGAGAGTGACATGGTGGACAAAATGATTAGCAAACCACCACTTGTACATGGTGACCACTCAACAGTGACTTTCGATCTTACTGGCTACTGTTTGCGATAGTCCACAGCGAAGTCTGTATTAAGAAACTTTGGGCCGATTTTCACTGCCTGAAAAGTTATCTCGGTTCAGCCCTTCTTGACTGTGATCCTGTGGATCTCAATTATGACAAGCTTCCAAACGCAAGTTCGAAAGCGAATGAACTGTTCATATTGCGCAAGCCGTATACTTTATCTTCTCACTCACCTATTTCGCACAGAATATGTTATCTTGTTGATGATCTGTCTCCACAACTGCCCGAGAGGGAGACTTCCTGGAAAACCTTAAAGTTGTCCAGGTGTTCAAGAGGCACTGTTTGTTGGTGAGCAACGTAACGTCGCCAAACGGTCATCCAGCTGTGCATCTGCGTAACTTTCCGCAGCCCTCCATTATCGCTGACGTTTTCGTACTGAATACTGATTACATTTTCTTCTAGGTTGATCTGAAAAGTATATTGGGCCCAGATAGGACCCAGCCCGTGATTCTTAAAGAGGCGGCAGGTGTTCTGGCAAAACTTCTCACGTGCTGTTAAAACGGACACCCCGGACTGAAATTCCTCCTTAAGCGCAGAAAGAAGCTCCGGTCACGCCATGTTTTGAGCTGGGCTGGTTCGGGTTCGCGCCACGGCCACATTACATGCGGAGTGACAATCGGAAAACATACATCATGCACAAACTCTTAACATTCTAAGACAGCATGCAACTGTGAGTTCTGGAACTATTTTACACATACGGTAGGCAGGCCAGTAGAATCTTCGCGTTGCTACGCAGCTCCCACCCGAAGGGTACCATGACAGCAACCCTTCAGTCCTGAGGAGGACCGTTGTGGTCAACCATCCTTGACCTGGTTTATTCTGAATCATACCAGGTGATATCCAGTCATCCGGTGGTGATTATGACGGCTCCCCAACGCCGCAGGCTTAGGAGCACTGACGCTTATAATTCCAACCGAGCTTCCACGCAAGCGCTGTCCCTCAGGTTTATCTAGGCAATAAGAGGAATTAAATGTGTGATACAAAACGTCCATTAAGCGTTTGCCAACGACTAAGAATACAAAATAGACGGTGACGACCGCCGATGGTGCTACATTCATCATGCCAGCGTCGGACAAAAAATACGACGAGAAATGAAATAAAATTAGCTCAGTATCGATACGAGGATAAATGACGTGCTCGACCGACCTGCATTAAAATGATGAACGTGTAAATGAATAAAATGAATAAATTCGCCCATACCTTTTGTTTCAAAAACTGTTCTGCTATTGCATTGATGCGTAAAATTCTATGTTACACGGAATGTTTTGACCACTGAGGAGGTTAGTGGTCGATGACTAGGGTATAGGTATCAGGAGTTCCGGGACGGGCTTATCAGACCCGGTGATCTGTGTCAGCGCTCATCGGCTGGATGGCGGTGGAGGAAGAACTCCACCAAGAGGACAAGTCATGGAAAGAATAGTTGGTGGGCTTGAGGCGGTTGATGAAGATGGTTAACCGTTAGGCCGAGTGCTTCATGACATACACGGTTGTTTTCTTGAAGCGCCTTGAAATGTCCTTCTCAAAGATGTCTGATTGAACGTCGCTGCTCATCCACGCGTAAGAAAAAGTGCTCACGTTAATGGAAGGCATGCAGAAAAATACTTTGAGGGATTTATGCCGGGCGTCTATAGAAGGGAATGGACACATATGGGCAGCGAGCTGTTTAGTGACAGAGGCGTTGCACCTTACGCCGTCCGTGGCAGTACAGAAATAAGCCCTGGGCAATAGTATTGATAGATCTTAAAACATTCGGGGCTGGAAAGCCAAAGATCGACACTGAGGGCCGCAAGGATAGCAAGTAGGGTCGTTGGCGAGGCTTCCATCCAACTAATGGAGATCACTGCGCCCATCGCCGCTTGCGGTCGTTGACAAAAGCATTCAGCCATTCCAGCCTTAGGTGGATGGCAAACCGCAGTACAGTAGCAGCGGCATCCTAATGTAAGCAGCGTTTACGCAGGGTGATCACCTTCCAATCGCGGACCAGTCGAAGTGCCACAGCAGATGGTTCCAGTGTTCTTCATAAGCATTTGCAACCAGTAGCTCAATGATATAGAAGTGAACGAGATCTGGAACCCCAATGACCTCGTCGATATAACGTTGAAACGTTTGTGCAGCATTTCATAAATCAAACAACGTACGTAAAACTTCAAATGTGCTAAATGGTGTGACAACGGCCGTCTCGGGGACATCTTTCGCCATGACCGGGGTCTGCTGTTAGGCTTGCTCCAGGTCACTTTTTTAGGAACACACGAGTGCTTTAAATGCTAGTCCCGATGTTCTGTATGACCGGAATTTGGTGCCTGTTTGGTACTGTGGCGTTATTAAGCGAACGATAATGTCCACATGAGGATCAGCCTCCCAACGCTTTAAGCAAAATGTGAGGTAGTTAGACCAAGGGACTACCGTGATAGCCAATGGTTCAAAGTTTGAGCATATGTTCAAACTCGGTGTTGGATATTTTTGGCTTGTCTGGTGCCAGTCTGCGAGTTTGGCGAACAGCGAAGGGCCTGCCGTGACTATGCGGTGCTTTGGGGAATCTGTGGCGGCATGCACAGCTGAAGGTTGTTGAAGCCCAGTCGAATGCTCATCGACCAAAGAATTTTGAATGAATAGTTTCTTAGAGCTTAGATACACTGAGTTGACCGATATTTTATCAATCAAAATTCCCATAACTCTAAGCTTTGTCGTTTGGTAGACTAGGCGCCGACGTCTGGAGTATATCAGAATGTCGACGTGCTGGGGAAAATGGATGCAGATCGTCGCCATTTGGACGCCAGCGATTGTGAAGATCCACCGTGAAAGCCTACGGATACTTGAGCTTAGTGTACCAGAGCGCTGACCGAAAACCTTGATGGTGCTTCCGTTGGCCGCGGTAAGATAAAAGGTAATCGATCTGTTTAGGTCGTTAACCTCGGGTGAGATCCCGGTGATCTCAGCATCTGTGTGCGTAGTAAAGCGGGTCCCCGACTCGTGATCTTTCAGACAGAACAGACGACCAGCCGGATGAGCTACGTTGGTAGCCATGAGGAATTGGCTGCCATGTTTGCGGACAAAGGTGCAAGGTCGTCGTTATCGTTGAACGTTCTTGCCAGATTATTGGTGATAGCAGCGGTGATCGGGGCTGGTGTTCGGCAGCAGCTGATGGGGCGCACGCAACCTTGAGCGGATTTTACTGCTGTGGAGTGCGATAGTCAGGCGTCACCTCGGACACTGCGTCGTCAAACCATGATTTTGCTTAGTTGGGCTAGCAAACTGAGCATTCGAATTAACAGTCGCGCCCTGACTACTTGGGATGAGCTTGGAAGTGGTGGTACCATACGATTCTCAGTCCCGGTAGACCGTATCGGCTGACTGCGCCAAAGTTGCCAGCGGGTTCCCGCTAAGGATGCTTTACATATCCTTAGTCAAACACTGGAGCTACATATCTTTAAATAGAGCCTCTTTAATGTGTGTGGTGCCTGCTAACCATTACACGTGACGATGGAGCTGCGACGGTTTACAGTCACCTAACCCGGTCACGATCAGATGTTGAGTAATGCGCTCGCGGTTGGATGAATTGACGTGCCTACTTGCAGGTAGTGCTGGTTGCTTACGTGCTCCCATGGAGATAAGCAATTCCAGGATGTCAACCACCTCATCAACAGCGTGAGGTGGGTGTGTTGAAACTACGCGGTGGAAACGAGTTAGGTCTGAACTAATTTGCTGTAACCCAAACGTGGCTTCTAACTGGGTAAACTGAAATTTACGATTATTCTCTCAAAATGGTGCCAATGGTACGGCTAGCGCACGGACTGGAGCATGTGGTAAAACATGTGACTGAGCCTCCATTATTGTCAAAACGATGTACAATAGATCTATTTAGAAATATACGGATATTATACGACAAATTTAACTCACAGGTATACGTGAGATATCCCTGCGGAAAACGTATTCGACCAGGCTCAAAAACTCAGCGCACGACGCATCAAGTCGTTGTTCCAAGGTACCAATTCACTGGAAACGAACATTCAATGTTCATTAACATTCAGGACATGTTGATTCACAAAAACACGTGGACGATATTGTTACCACATTTGACAAATATTCGTAATTAACAGCTTTCCACCAGCTGTCAAGTTATTTACATGACAAACCAACTGGCACCCTTGAATTCGAACAAAACAGAGTAATACCGTTCTCAGACGTTTCGCTGAAAATACGCGGGGATGGGTCAGTTTCCAGAAGTGTGTACTGCAAGTTCATGTGAACGGGACAATATCTGTATTTTAAGGGCTTCACAATAGACACACAAATACTTGGTCTGGTTAGGACTGTTTAACAGAGTTCGACGTATATTGGCAGAGGATGGATTGAGAAATGGACTGATGTTACCACACGAGACTAATAGAAAACGGTTACTCTATGAGGCTTATTCAAGTTTTCTACTCCACAACCTACGCGAGTTACACTCACTACCGTTCCTCGCAAGCCCGTCTATCTAACTGCTTTTCAAGGGTGATAATGTTGAGACCCTGATAAGACGTTGTTTAGATGCAACGATCAGTCGCACATACATCACCGCCTGACTCGTATACATGGATAAAAGTACCCGTGTTCCGACTATGTCTGGAAAAGGCGCGGTATCCGTTTACGCCAAATCCATTATTTTGTAGACGTCCGATTGTGTCTGTGGGAGCAGATAGGTCAGCAGAAGTAGGGAGCACCTCGACAAAAGCATCAACGAACACACCGAAATGGCTTTTGGATTCGGGGGTCGGTTGTGCAATCAGTGCCATTACAAAACATCTACAGGCCGGGCACTCAGTGGATTTAAAAACTGTCTTCAGTATTTTTTGACCCAAACTAAGGCAGGCCCTCAATACTGTGGTAGCTGCCTCGGTATATTAGCTGAATCCCACTCTGTGTCCCCAGAAACAGTTGGTTACCAGCCCTTTGCTGTGTTGGTAAGAATGTCATTGACATTCTTTGATCCAGTCTTGTTTTCATATTTTTTCAAACGTCAATTTCAATAGCTGGGTAATCTTTTCATACAGTTTAACGACCGATGGACCACCCCTATCTTCTCTTAATCCCCACAGTGTTATCTTTTCAATCAGCGTGAATCTATTTACATTCTTTCGATTTTTAAGCTGTACAGATGTTTCAAACATATCTTACCTCTTTCATTCAGTCTTCATGGACTTTCAACATTCTCTGTCGTTATGGATTCCTATTACCCTTTTGACACAAAGCAATTTTATTACGTTGCATCAAGTTAATGTTTCTTGTCAATGAGTACACTTCAGTTACATTTTGCCGCTTCTGCCTTGGTCACCATGACTGGGTCGAGTTTGCCTAGCAGCTTGCCCCCCCACTGTATAAGGTGTGCGTTAATTTCGCAAGAGTAACCGATGAGATGCGAGCAAAAATATCACTGTGCAGGACATCATACATGCTACCGTTGGATTTTCTAAAGTCGATCGGTGTGAACAGGTGGTTCAAACGTTCCGGTGACCTTCAGACTCCAGACCCGAGAACACTTCACTAAACTAGAGAAAACGAGTGGGTGTGTGCTGGAGTCTTGTCCACTAATAATTTTAAGCGCCTTTCAAGAAGAGCTGTCAAACACATAGTAATTCGTTATGTTGTACCAGAACAGAGAGGTCTACGAAAAAATCCTCATTAAAACAGTTCACCCATTCACAATGCCGACCGAAGGGAAAGCGCAGGAATAAATCATTGTTAATTGGGCAAAGCTATATGTTCCAGTGGAATGAAACTAAAAGCGCTGAGAGAAAACTGATTGGTAACCAGACACAACAATTTGTAACGTGTTTTCTGATGAGCGTTCGAAATGTAGCCTCGAGAGGCATCGCACCAAATGAACGCGGTAAGGCCTGGAAACTAGCCGTATATTTTAGGCGATGTTTGGAAATGTAACCAGTAGTTGGTTTCAGCCTAATCTGGGACCAGTGGCAGCAAACAGCAGAGGGAAGAAAGAGGAGGCAAGGTGGGCTTCGGCCCATTAGGTTACACTCAAAGGCCCACCAATCCAACAGAACGTAGACTTTTCGGGTGCGTTAAACAAGAGCCGAAAAGGTCTGGGCTAAACAGCAATGAAAAATGGAATGATGTTCAGTTGTAACGCAGTGAAGTGCCGTGTTGCTAGCGCCATTCTGACGTTCGATTATGTTAATCATGTGCAGGTCTCACTGAACCCTTGGCTCATCTTGTTATGCTGTCTCCCGAAAGATGCAAAAAGGCAGTTGAGTGAAGAGGCCGGGATATTTATTACACGAAATAAGCAAAAGTACTGTTATAGAGCTGAAAATGGCACCGACACGCGACTCAGCTAGATGTAACGACTACAATATTCACTACTTTTGGTGGCCACATTAACCTGCAAAGCCTTTATGGGCCTGGTTTTTCAGTCAGGCTATCCATAATATAGCATTCATACCCGGGCTAAAATCACAGCTTGCTCCGTGCCTCACATGCATGAATCGTTTTTCTGTACACTCTATTTTCCAGAGTCGTTCCACTACAGGGGGTCAACACGCCGAGTCCTTGTTTTTTAACTGTCGATTGATTTTCGACCGTGATTACTGACTGGGTAGTATTTTATCCAACGGCATTGCAACAAGTGGTGAGTCCGCAACGTTCGGACATTCTGCTACAGTCGTCTCTCGCGTCTTCATGAGTTCTTTCCTCTGTATATTTGCGTGCTTCGTCTTGCTGAGGTGCTACTTAACGGCTGTTCTCCTCCGTCCGTGTATACGTTCAAGTAACTTCCAGCAATTTCATCGATTTGTTTACGGGCTTGATGTTAGGGGCTCAAGTCAACCGGATCCAGTCAGTCTGCCCGTTTCGATGCCAGCGGTTTTCTGTTGACCCTAGGGGCAGTCATTGAAAATGGGTTGTAGCATTGCTTCTGCGGGTTACAGAGAATATCCAGAACACGGTAAAATAATAAAGTAACAAAACGGAGTATAGTACTGAGCTAACAACTATTTAAGTGGGAATCCGACAAATTTTTGAAATAATCTCTGAGACAGTAGCTAACAACATCCAATGGAAGGTCGGTTCAGTGATTGATAACCTTGTATGCAACAAACTGTTGCCTGAGGAAGGTCCAGGGTCGAAGCTTATAGAGCATCTTGTCGTGAACCCTTCAGTTATTATCATCTACTTGAGTAAAGAATTGCTACACGAGTCCCGCGCACAAGAAACGGTGCGTAAGGATTAAGTCAAAGCGGAGTACCCGAAATCTAAGTGGACAAAGATCGAGTATTTCTAAAAGAGATTCGTAAGATAAATGCCGTAAGCCAGCGACTATTTTGGCGGCTACTTGCTGGACACGTTCGATGGTAAGTATGTCATTCTTCAACCCGGTGTATATGGCTTGATTAGCATCTTCAAGCAGTGGCCTTATGTCGAACCCGTAGGGCGACTGAAAAGCATGGCTGTCTATTCAGAGAAAGGCCCTTTTTGTCACCCCAAAAGTCCCAAATCTCTTTTAGCGGTCCTCTGGTGGTGACAATAAATGGATAAACTAGTCGACAGCCAAGACAAGAGGTTTTCTTCAAGACCAACTTTCGTGATATCTATTACATTTTGTGGAACACGTATCAAGAATAGCTTCTCGAAGCATCTTCCGAGCGACATATGTTCACACTTGCCGTTGTTTAAAGGGAGACTGCATTCATCCGACCAATACCTAATACGACCAAGGTCAATCTGTAAAGCAGTGGGATCCCAAATACCCCAGATTTTCAAATCATCAACATGAAAGAGGGTATTACTGGAAATAAGATCAGGAAGGTCATTAATGTACATTATAAACAACAGCGGACAGCGTACGGATCCTTGAGAAACTCCAGCTGAGACTGGGGAGATAGAAGGAAGGTCCGATCCGGTTTTTACTCTGAATCCTGTTACCAAGAAAGCATGCAATCCAGTGGAGAACCTCTCTTGAATACAATAAGCTTCTAGTTTATGTACAAAAGAACCGTGTGGAATACAATCAAAGGCTTTGGCGAAGTCGCAAAAGAAAGCGTCCAAGATATGGCCATTGTCCTTGGTGTCTGTCAGGTTGTCCATGAATATAGGCGTATTGGTTATGCATGACCGGTCGAGAAGAAAGCCACGTTGGGTACAGCAGAAAGGGTTATTTGAGAAGAAGTGCTCAAGGATGGCGCGTTTTAATAGGCGTTCTATT